>PNEQ01083610.1:38551-51632 GCA_003012365.1 Medauroidea extradentata | reverse complement strand
GCTAGAAGGAGGTGCTAAGCTTGTGGAGAAAGACTGGCGAAGACATCTTGGGGATGTATGGGTCTGCTGTGAGGCGGCAAGCACATACCATCGGAGCAGTATTGGACGAAACAAGATGACTGCTGCTATGGGTCGACGGACAAAAAGAGAAGTGCGCGACGGGAGTAGAACCCTCAAGAGTGAAGACAGGGGTGCACTCGGTGTACTGCGCAGCACACGGCAATTCATGACCACTTCGGACTGTTAAGGTTGTACATTGTCACTATTTGAGAGACTGTTAATGGGACTTATGACTTAAATTATTGTTATGATTTATAGTCGTTAATACATTTAGTGTAAACAGTTTTTGTTCTTTAATTTTTCAAAGTTAATTAACGTTTGTGTGGCGCAGTACTAATTGTGTGCATAATAAGAGTGCTGTGAAAGCCATAGTTGATTGCTGTTTTGTGTATTTTTGCAAGCTGTGTGAACTAGTATATCTAGAACTTAATTAAACTTTTTTTTATTTCTAATTATAAGACCTCTATCCCAAAGAGCTCAGAGATTTGTTCACACGTAATTTTGTTATATTTTGATAATCAAGCTTTCAATATATTCGGTTTAACTTATGTATAGCGTCACCATTTTTAAGAACATACCATATAACTAAAATGCATGATTTTTCATATTTCGGAATGTATTTAATTGATTCAAGGAAAATTTTATATGTTGACATATATTCATGTATGTATTAATTCAGTAGAGTTATTTACCCTGAAATTCAGGCTTCATATCACGTTTAGGTAATTAATATTATATCGAATTTAATATTAATAATTGGTCAACATAATCTCATATTAATATTTAGTTTGCTGATATTGTGGGCTATCGATTTTAGTAAGGTATCTCCGAATGTTAAAATAGTATTTTTATCGTTTATTTGTGGACCGTAAAAATCTAATATATTTCAGGCGTTGTCAGTTAATCGTTGAGCATAGTAGTAGATTGTGTTGTTCTAGGTTCACTATTTAGGAAGCTGACGTGTTATAAATGCATGTTTCCGAAATTAGGTTACAGAACAGATTCCCGTGAAATTCAGCAGGTAAGAGAGTCAGCAGTAAGCCACGCTGAAATAATCGATTTAAATGTTAAGACACACATTATTAATACAGTGATCATGTATGTGTAACATTTGCAGTATATTTTAAACTATTTTACCTTAGTTTTTTTAAACATAATACATATTTACAATGCGTATGTAATGTAATAAAGGCTTCTCTCTTGGCTGCATTGTGCCACGACTTGTGCATGTATGTAAGCTCTACTCACTATACTATCAGTTGTGATGTGACGGTGTAGAACTTCTCATCAAGGCAAGCACCAAATATGCACACTAGTTCACCTGCCGTGCGTCTCGGAACATCTCCCCATTTTTACTGTACTTTGTCTTCTCGCTACATTTGCCTCCTCCTCTCCGCAGTTTATCCACCACCACTTTCCTCGCTACCCGAGTTTTCTCTTTCGCTCCCTCTCTCTTCCTCGTAATTATTCTAATCTTCTGCTTCACGGCTGATCCAGCACTATTTGTCACAGCACGTCCTTCTGTGCTGCGAGGAACAAAAAGTAACGACCTTAAAATGTTGATAAATATATTAAGCATTTCGCACACATGTTGCGGTTAAGCCCCAGAATAAATTAAACTTGGCAGTGGTAAATGCTAGCTACATCGTCGTTATTGTACACGTCTGGCTTTGCATGCGTAACTCTGGGAATTTTTATGTGATTACATAAAACATTTACTGTATATGAAACTATTTAATTTTGCGGAATAATTGTACAAGCAACGTTAAGTCAGTTTACTTACTTCCTATGAAATGGTTTCCTGAATTTATTACGATGTCATTTATATCAACAGCGTGTGGAAAATTAATTTCTTGTACAAAAAAATTAATTTTATTTCTTCTTAAGAGTACATAGTAGATAAATAAACGCTGAAAATATCAAATTATTTCTACGCATTTTTCGAAGCCAATATGGATGAAATAAATATTCAATGGCAATCCTAGATAATGGTATTTGCCAACTTTATGAGTAAATATTCATCCAGAATTACTAATTCATTACGCGTGATCTCTTGCGCTGCAGTTAAATGCACGAGGTTCCGGCGTCAGAGATTGTGCCTCAGAAGTTCGTAACACTGGAAACAATTTTGTTTAAAACGTTGGCTTAAACTGTTGTGTAGGATTACTATTGTTCAATTTTCGCAAATTGGCTTCAAGAAACCTACAGTTATAGGTTACTGCATTTAGCGTTGAATTATGTACCACGCCCTCTTAATCATCTGTTTTACTATAATATTTTCTGAAAGCATGTTCAGCATGTTTTCACGCTTTGTACTTAACAAACATGCAACCAACCTAAGATTACATAAATGAATTTCTCAGGCAGTATTGTAGTGTTGCTGTGACCACGCATAATACAACCCAACGAGGTGGTGTAACGTTAACATTCTAGGCTTGTATTTGAGAGGTATATGTTACATTCACTTTTTTCAGCCATCCAGAGTTCAGTTTTCCGTAGTTTGTAGAAGTCACTTCAGGCAACAGAGGGAAGTGGTTTTAATACGGACCATGGCCACTTCCGTCGATTTTGTTCTTATTCTCTAGGCCACTGCTTTTGACCTCGAAAATCCAGCCGTTGACATCAAACATAACTACCTATCTTCTTACATTATCCTAAGTTTTAAAGTTATATACATTGTTATTAGACACCACTTTTCACTAACGTAAACAATGTGAAAATTAAGTGTGTGTACAAAATTTGACAGTGGATGCATTTCTTTCATTTCCCCTCATTATTTACAAAAAATAAAAATTACTTATAAATATTTCATATTCAATTTTTTAAAATATAAATATAAAACGCACAAGGTGGCATTAGAACTACTTTATTACTATATTTTAATAATTTTACCTAATCACCCTTTACCCTTTTCCCTTACCGCGTACATTTCAGACATCATTTCATTATCAGAGTGAACTTAAAGGGGCGGTCACTGAAAATTGTTATTATTTTATTTATTTATTTTTTTAATTTTACGATATATGGTTTGTTGTATATGCATATATTGTGACTATTTATACTGTAACGAAATTTTTTTTTGTTTCATAGTGTTTGTATTATACCATATTAACGTCGAAATTTCCAAAAAAAAAGAATGCTTTTATGCATTAAAAGAAATCCAACTTACTTACCGAAATAAAAAAAAAAATCACACTGAAAAACAGGGCCATGGACAATGATATGACATTTATAAAAACTGTATTGACATTTTTTTGTATTTAAAAAAAAGAATTTAAAATAAAAAATTTATGTCTTTTTACAGTATTTTAAGAATTCAAAACCTAATCAATGTGGTTTTTATCATAGTTTTAGTGTGAATATTTTTATTTCGGTAAGTAAGTTGGTTTTCCTGTAATGCATAAAAGTATTTTTTTTTACTAATATAGTATACTACAAGAACAATGATAGCTAAAAAGCTTTCGTTACAGTAAAAATAGTGATAATATATGCCTACAAAACAAACCATATCTTTTTCAAATAAAAAAATCTCAAACAGTTACAATTTTCAGTGAACCACCCCTTAATCTTAGTTATCAGTTGCGTGGGTAAATTTTATTTTGCACGTAAAGTAAATAACCTTTTTTTATCGATAAATGTGCAATATGTGTACTTTGTAGGTAAATATATATATATATAAAGGTATGCATGTATATATGCATATAGGTATGTATACATATATAGACATATGCATATATATATATATATATATATATATATATATATATATATATATATATATATATATATATATAATTGTAATTTGAATAAACGCAACTTTTTTGTCTTAAATGTAGTTAAATAATTGTTATAAACATTTGAGTAGATATGGTAACATACGCAAAAATAATATTTTACCTACTTAATGAAGGTCACATAAAACTGAAGGCTAACTGAAGACCACCGCTGTTGTACCGCACCTAGTTTGGGCAGATATCTGAACGCTGACGAAGTGTATGCACACACCGCTGACTCTGTCCGTGATTCTAAACAATATGTGCAGCACTGTTAGATGTGTAAACCGTCTCCAAGCAATTTACCTTCTGACAGACAGTAAATTCAGGAATATTAAAAAAAGTAAGGAACTAAAGTTTAGTATTGCAAGTCAGTAGGCCTTTCAGGGTTACACACAATGATTTTTTGCTTTGTCTTATAAGTACCTTATAATTTTAGCCCAAAAATTGTTTTGATGTACCAATCAGGTAGAGGACAACAAAGCTAGTTATCAATAGATTTTAATTTTAATTTTTTTTAGACAATACATGAGAATTTATGTACGATATAAAATAAATAATTGCTGCTATGTTTGTAGTCAACAATTTATAAAATTCGGTTTGTCCTCTCGTTCCAAACATTTTTAAGGCTTACACTACTAGGCCTTAATTGTTCGCAATGGCAAACAGTTCATTTAATCATCTGGCCACACACAAAGTCGATTCTGGAAGACTTGTTCAACCGTTACACGCATTTAAAACACGGCAGTGTTCATGCGACACGAACATCAAGTAAGAAAGTCGTCTGCCTGGCTAGGTGTCGTACTTGTGATTGAAAAAAATGCCACGTAACGGGCATAGAGCCGAATGTTGAGACCAACTTAAATGTATGTTATGCTCAGTGTAGTATCTAGGATTGTTCTAGATTGATTGTGTCAAAGCGTGTCTTATTAATACATGCTTTATGTCATGCTCATAAAAGTAAAGAATAAAAATTATTTGTATTAAAAAAAAAGTTACTGAATTTTTTAAATTTTTATTTTCAATTTTAGCATTTATTTTTATTCAAATAATCTGTATTCTTTATTTTTATGAGCATGACATTATAGCCTGCAATGTCTTTATCCATAGTGATTTTTTTTTTTAGTTTGGTATATCAGTAGGTTTTAGTGTAGTCGTTAAAACGGAAACATGCAAAATATGACTTTAACAAGCCATTACGCGAAAACTATAAGAGATAAAAAAATTTATGTAGAGCCAAATTTAGTCACATTTTGTGTCTAAAATAAGAAAAATAATATCAGATACAAATAAAAAATTTTAAAAATGGTGATGAAAATTGCGTTAGACCGAGCCCTTAAGTAAATTATTGATTAAAATATAGGTATCAAATACAGTAATAGACCCAGATGAACTAAATTTTATAATAACACGCAAGCAACACAATAAATACTGTTTAAAATAAGGCGGACAGGGTGATATCCGTAATTGTATAGGCGTAACAAATTACAAATATTTACAAAACATTTTATTGAAACCTCAACTTCATTATTAACAAACATATGTGACACCACGTTTGCTCATCTTACACGTTTAACTTCTGGATAAGTACCTATCAGCAGGTCATAATAGCTGATAGCTTATAGCTTATACAGTGGATAGACTCTCGGATAAGCGATATCAGAGGGTCGTAATACACTTTTCTGGACTATCTTCCAGATATGTTTTATCCAGAACTTTATCAGAAGGTGGTAATCCGGACCCTAACACTTGTTAAATAAGGGATAATTAACACGAATGAAAAATAAAGTTTTTGGCCGTGCACTAGTTGCAGTGTCTTTATTGTGACGAAGATAATGAAGCGTGTATGTGTGTGTTTCATGATATCGAGTAAAGTATCCATATTTAACAGCTATTTGGATTTAAACAGCAGTGTTTACATCTGCCTCGTGTAATTTACGCGCGCGCGCAGACGTTCACTCACACAGAGATTGCGAGAGAGAGAGAGAGAGAGAGAGAGAGAGAGAGAGAGAGAGAGAGAGCTGGTTTCGAAACTACCCAGGGAAATATGTGCCTAAAACGCATTTTCCCATGTAAAAAAAAATTGTTCACAAGACAGCCTTCAGAACTGTCGATAGTTAAAATAATTGTATAGACTGTGTTCACAGGAGGATCGGGAAAAATCGGTAACACCTAATGAGCACAATATTAAGTAAGTTATACATCATGTACCCATTGCTCATACGTTCACTGGAAACCAGCTACTGGTAGTGGCCATATTCACAATATTCACGAGTTGGAGACATGTTTACGTCAGAAAAGCCTTGCTTAAACCCTACGTACACAGGAGCGTCTTAATGTTTAGGCAGGTGTATGTGTAAATACGTTTTGTATATTGATACCGCAATTATTTTTCAACTTTACAAAAAATCAATATTAATAATACAATTATTTGCAAAATAATATAACCCAAAGTAAATTACACGATAAACTCTTCAACAAAATAATTTTGTATAAACTAAGAGATAAAACAAGATACGGGTACGTTATCTAAATACATTGTAATAATTTAGTGGTTTTCTCATTAAAATACAAATTCATACTTTTCTTCGTATGTCTGAGAATGTGAATTTATTACATGGAGACTCAGGAAGAGTGATTGGTTGTTGTTCTCTTTCATAAAAATTTTTAATTTTATTTATTTTCTATTTACTAATAAATCTATTCATATTTAATTGTATGGAAAAATCCCACTTTTCCTGTCCACTTAGGACCAAATGTTCACTTCTTAGTTTTTACCTATGTTTATTTTTATGTGCCAAATTATGAACAGATAAAAGCATCCTAGAATATAATTTTCTGGAAGAAACTCTTCAAGTGGAGATCTAAATTGTGTCCTGCCCCTTGCTTGTAAAGTTATTTACGGTTCAATGCACTTTTAAAACCGTACTAAATTTTACTTTTAATTTTGTTTCCAACATTCCGATAATTATTTATATAGCCGTGTCACTAATAATTACGTTACATACTTCCAGTTGCTCTCAAAAACTAACATCCAAGGACAAAATTTAATACAGTTAATTGTGACTGACATCGGTTAGGAGAGTCGCAAATGTGCTGACTTTTCTGAATGGTCTGTAGAGGATTTTAGAATCTCGTTAGCATTTTACAGCGGAAATTCAGAAGAGCAGATGTGATTGAAGTATTGTTAAGCTGTGATTTTATAATTATGAATGTTCTGTTATAAATAGTTAAATAGTTGGATATTCATTGTATGTTTATTATAATTAAGTTTGCGCGTTTGTAGATTTCTCACATAACATGGTATTTTAAATTGTGACTTTTGATATTTATTTAGAGTGGAATCTTTGTTACGCAGTTTACTGCAGGTTGTACACTGAATTCTCGAATGTATGTGAATGTCTTAAATACTGACAACGACGAATTGCCGTAATAAACAGGCCTTTACTGTTAATTATTTAGTTGAATACTCAACAATTACCTTAAAATGTTTTGGACATTAACAAGTAAAAACGTACTAATTGATTGTCCCTTCATTTAGTTAGTCAGGGACTACAAGGTGGTGTTGTTATGCACTTCTGAAAACGACTCGTCTACATGTTAAACAGCATATTAAAATAAATGAAATTTGACACCCTGTCACATTGTAAAGAAATATTTAATAAAAACAGCTGCTGTCTGCACGATTTCACACAAATTCTTGGAGACAAGCCTACAGCTAGTGAACCCGCGAATTTTTCCCGTCTCTACTTATGAATATGCGTAAATTGAAATTCTGTAAAGTGATTAAATGCATATTTCCAATGAAGCAAATGTCAGTTTGACAATAAAAGTTTGTAATTTTTAACGAATTTTATAACGAATTTTCCGAAATTTAATTTGTTACTGTACAAATTATATTTCTCAGATTAATTGACCTCAAAATTTTGATAATATTTCAAGTAATTTAAGAATACATTAGAATAAGCGAGCCCTCTATCAGAAATGCAGCACAGGATGAAGTGTTGGTTGTTCGTAGCGGTGACCCGCGCAACCTCTTTGCCTTTCTTGGCGTGATTGATCGGAGCACAACCTTCACCCCCTGTAACAGCTTCCCTTCACCCCTCGCCATGACATCGACCAGACGAAAATGGCCGCGCTTTGTGAGAAGTATCGGACATAGTACCGAGATTTCAGGCGAGCTGCGCTGGTGTCCTTTTATGTATTGAATTTGTTTCCAACGTCTTTCCCTCTCCCCTCCCCAGCCATTCGTCTGGGTCATTTCCCCCGAGTCTGAATAGAGAGAAGGGTGTTGATGTAAAACCGTGGACGAACCTCGTGTAAGATGGATCGTGCGACAAAAGTTTCAAAAGCAAGGTTCGTCGACGAGCAAAGACGGCAGAAATTGTGTCTTGGAAATAGTGAATAGGGAAAGTCATTAAATTACCAATGGCAGCAAAGAGAGCTTTCTTTGAAAATTGGCCGTAACACTTGAATCGAGCATGCAACGTTCTGATTCCTGAATCGCATTCTACTAGAATTGGACACTCTATTTCATCAACAAAGCAAAATTCAAGACATTATATTTTTTAAGAAAAAATCCTATTGAAACTTGTCAGAATACCAGAAGATGGATGACCTTTCTGGTAAAAGTAACAAACTTAATTTTTTTCCCGTACTTATCTATGAAAGAACATGTAACAATCATAGAGTTTTAAAAAAATACTACTCTGTTGACGTATTACTGTAAACAACGTTTCGTACTTGAAACTTTTCAGAAGAGTACAAATATTTTATTTCCTAACGTTTGTATAAAATAGCAAAACAATGTGCGCAAGAATACAAAAATTATAGATATGTTTGGTAGCTACTTATATTTTAAATGTTTGTGTGAACTGTTTTCAGATGGAATACGCTTTATTTTGATAAGTAATAATGGTATTTCGGAAACCGAAACTTCACACATGTAAGGATTAAAAATATGTACCATTGTTTACATCTCTAATTCTATAAGCAAAATCAACTGCTTTTGGTAGTAAAATCATACTTATGTAACAATCTACTGTTGTGAATAAAAAATTAAGGGAATTGCAATTTGCGTTGATAGGTAGATAGGAAGGCTTAATGTCACATCAGTCAATAAATTCATTGCACGTGGAAATAGTATGTCATAAAATCTGGATCAGATAGGCTTAAGCAAGTAGCAATGGCACTTATTAAGGAAAGGTCCTGGTATTCTCCTAGGATGATACATAAAACTATGTTACTAACCCGCGAATGGAACTCGAGATCATTTTAATGCGTGTCAAATGAACAACATTGTAGTTGTACAAGTAATTCTTTGGTAACTGTGTTTACAATTATTGTCCTTACAAATTTTGTTTATTACGTTTCAAGAACGTGTCGTATTGTTATGGTTCTGTAATAGTTGTTGGTTATAGCTTCGTATTGACTGAACACTAAACCATGTATATAGTCAATGAGTTATTTAATATTACTGATATGTTTATCTTGTTCTTTTTCGTGGAAGTGTTCATATCTTGTTATTGTCCTCCTGAAAATTTGTCCTACGTAAACGAAAATGCAGGGACATGAACCTTTGCAGACATCTGGCAGTGGTTCATAAAATATACATACACTAGGTTGTGTTGGTAAGATAATATGCTACATCAGATGCACAATGCCCCATGCCATGCCAACAGTTTCCTCTCCACCCCCTCTCCAATTATCTTCTGACGTCTGCTGCCTGGTCGGGAAACTCAAACCAGCCACTACATTTACAGCGTTCTTAAAGAGCGCGAGCCCGGTCGTTTATCGAATCTGGTTCCAAATCCTGGAATTTTCGTGTTGCCGCAAAGCAGGGATACCTGCAACGTAATTATATGGTTCTCAATGGCCGTAATCGCTAAGGTTCTCTCTCATGAGGCGATACAAGGGTCGGTGGTTCGAGTTCTGTCACCGAAACCACCATTAAATGGCACCGAATTGGATAAATTAGTGGTTCGGCAGCTACAATTAGTTCAGTAGATACCGTCATTTGAAGACTTTCTAAAACTAACTATGCTTAAAATCTTGTCTAATTAATTAATTTAATAAACTTCTTTCGAAACACGCTAATGATTTTTTGTGGAAACAGATAATCCTTTCTTTGGCATTGCCAGTCATGCGTCAACATCTGAAGTGGTCTCTTTGAACGGCGTTGTAACACCATCAGAAAATGAGCAGTAATACCATACTGCTGGCTGCTTTAAGGCCAGTTTTACGATTCAGTTGCTGGATAGTAATTTTCAATGCTATGTTCGTGTTTCTTACCTTGATTGCCACTTTTATTGATATTTTTTTTGTAGCGGTCACTCGGTGAATGTGTGATGGTATAGGCATGATTTACAGGGCCTAAATGTCTACTGAACAAAAGTTTAGAGCACTGCGCCCACGTTGAAGACCAACCGCCAAGCGTAGGCCTTAATCCATATCACAGGTTGCGTAGTAGCAGGTGTTATTACTCAAATTAAAAAAAACAAACTAATAATGACATACAATTCAGTGCTTGGAGTTTAGCTTGTGCGCTGTAGTATCAGAGAATCTGCGAGGAGGACGGAAGGCAGTTGTGACGATGGCGGCAAGGATCGGCGCGGGATCAATGCAGTGCAGCGAGAGTGAACGGCGGCGGAAGAGTTGGGAGTGTGTTTGCTCCATGAATTTGTGTCGGTAAGATGGACGAGCAGTCTAATTAGTTTGAGACATTTCGAGTTGTGTGTAACAAACAGGATTTAAAATCTGCTTTTGTGAAAAAGACAGATATCCATTAACTGTTTATGAAGTGTAACAGAAATTAACATTTAAATATGAGAGTTTATCATCATTTATATAGTACACGCTTGATGGACATCTGAAAGTAATTTTGGTGCATTTTATAAATATTGTACTTCGTGTTTAAGCGATCGTAGTACACAGTTTAACAACAACAAGTTTATTAAATAAATGTTTTTTTTTTCAGCGCTCTAATCCAACCAAAAACAAGGGCATACCTATATAACAGACGTTCGAACTTCATGAGCGTGTTTTGTTCTAGGATAACGAATTTTTTTAAAAAGTGACTGTACACAAAGTTCACAAAAACAATATTTATTCAAGTTTCTAAATCATATATTTTGTACAAAATATTTGGCAGTTTATTTATTCTAAAACGTTTACTAAATAATTGTCATAACATTTGTATGGTCTAAAAAGTCTAGTTCTTCAAGTCACTTGCCTGGCGATGGGAATGTATAATTGTAGGACAAACTACGTGTAGGTTTGAGACATGAGAAATATTGCGTCGCGCGAGCTGTGTGGGTGCAGCTGGTACGTGCGGCCTGGGCTCGACGCCGGGACCACGTCGTATTGATTGCCCCCACCCACTGGCACGCTGGGCAGGTGGTGCCTAGCAACGAACAAGGTACTACGCCAGGTCGCGCTAGCCGGATCCCAGGCTACCCTCCCCTAGTGTAGTTGCACTCTTTCCCCTACATCCCCTCCACTGTGTTCAACTGTTTCCCCTCCAAGCCCTACTCCTCCCTCGGTCAGAGGAATGGTGAGAGGGTCAGGCAATTACCTTCCCTCCTTCCCTCTCGCTAAACAACATCCCCCTCCCCTTCAGGCGCTGCGCTAGCACTCGTCGGGGGCAGCGCGCACCTACCGTGACCTCACCTTGGCTGACCTGAATGTCCCCCCCCCCCGGCTCCTGCTCCTTATACACCCGGGCTACTTCTCTCGTGCCGCGCTCCGCGTTGTCCTAAAACAATCCGTCCCTCTCTCTCTCTCTCTCTCTCTCTCTTGCGAGAACAGCGACCATTGGACTCGGCTGCGCCTGTGTCGCCGCACGATCCACGCAACCGCGCGAGAAAAAAGAACTAAGCACGAGACAAAAAAAAGACGCAATTACTGTAAACTGGGGCAATTATGTTCCACTCGAAATTTTGGGTTTTATGTTCTTTAGCGAACAACCTTTAAAACTTTTTCCGTATGCATTAAATTTATTTTAAAAGGAAACACTCAGCGGCAATTATATAATATTCACCAAAGGCCCTCTAAACAAATATTTTAAGCAGGATGAAGCTATCCCGAAATGAGTCATAGTTGACGCTTAACATTTGTCAAGAATTATATATCGCTCAGCAGCGATATTTTTTGGCGCTAGTGAGGCATGCATATGGCGTGGCGTCGTAATTATGGCCTTTGGGGGGATGGGGGCGTTCTGGAGATCCTCGAGTAAATCCGCTGACGAATAGCATTGTTCGGGCACGATTTCCTGAAGTAAAAATACGGGACGCTGCCGCTGAGAATCTAACTATCATCGAGTAGGTTGTAAACCAGCGCTTTAGCCACTTCACCAACAAGCACGTTCGTTTTAAGGCGGATGAACACCGTTGGAGCATGTTAGGAGTAAGTTTTTTTCTAGGGAATACTACTGAACCTGTGTCCGTTACATTTATATACGAAAATTATTTCTAGATACCGTGCTTTGAAACATGGTTTTGGGGCACCCTAAAGTAGTTAAGAACGGCTTTCTCAGACTGCTGTCAGTAAAAAAGAAGGACAAACAGGAATGGGAAAACAAAATTGAGAAACACGTGCTAGCATTACTAAGCGCTTTTCGTAAATAACATATGTAGGGTTACCACTTAAAGTCCAATAGGAAAATGCCGAGGACCGAAGCACTGCACGCCGTCTCCGCGCGCCGCGCAGAGGGGCGGTACAGTTGACGGCGAGCCTGTCTATCTCGTATCACCTGCCTGTTCCCGCACTTCAAATGTGGCATCAAGTCCCTGCTTATATAGGGCTCTAAGCTGGAGCAAAACTGTGTTGAACTTGCAGGGTAATAGGACCTATTTGCTGAATTCTTGCAAGTATTCAAATTGAAAATTTAGAGAAATAATTCAACATTGCCTTGACACCAGGAGGGACATTATCCACAGTTGCTAATTTGGGGAAAGCTTACCTTTACAATTATCCGAGTTGGTTGGTCGTAATGGATTGTTTATGAACACGCTACTCGAGTTGAGGTAGTTCGATTCCAAAGATTTATCCTGGCAAGTCGGCGAGGGAAATGTTTTGGATAGGTAAGTTGAGTGAAATAATGTTGTTTCTCGAGAAAATTCAAGAATTTCTTATGGTCTCCTGCATAATGACAGGTGTCAGTCAGGAAGCATCAGCAATGTTTATCCAGCAGACTTTCGTGGCGAGAAATTATGTTCCAACTAGTGAAAAAAAAAAAAAAAAAAAAAAAA
>PNEQ01083610.1:0-38451 GCA_003012365.1 Medauroidea extradentata | reverse complement strand
TAACATTCGGTATAAATTGGATTAATTGTATTTCAACAACATGTACTTTTTATTATTCAGTTGCCATATAATCTTATTCACGTAGTATATGTTTCCAGAAGGTCAAAATAATGTTTTTACAACATCGTTATCCATTCCGAGAATTATAATTTTAGTAATACCTTCTGGATTCTTAACTAAGGGTTCAGAATTAAAAAAAAAAAATCAGCCCATCATTGCATGCATTTTGGCTCTCTGTATTAATGTTGTATTAATAATAATATTATATTGTTAATGTAGTCGGGAGCTATGGGTTCTACGCAATCCTGTGTTACTATGAAGTCAAGAGTTGGTAATTTCTATGAATGAAGACTTTTTTTATTCTCTATTTTCTGGTTCCAGTTAATGAATAAAGACTAATAGTTAGAGGGGCCGCGGTGGCCGAGGGGTTAGATCTCTCGTCTTCCACCAAGGCGATACGGGTTTGATTCCCGGCGGGGATCGGTCCCCGGATTTTCGAATATGGGAATCGTGCCGGCCGATGCCGTAAGTCGGCGGGTTTTCTCGGGGATCTCCCGTTTACCCCGCACTTTCATTCCGGCGCTGCTCCATATTCACATCATTTCTATACAAATCAGCGCTAAAGAAATCGATGTGAAGTGCTGATCAAAATCTCTCTCTCTCTCTCTCTCTCTCTCTCTCTCTCTCTCTCTCTCTCCAATAATTAGAGACTGGAAAAATGACTATGCTCTCTGACAGTGATATCACGTGATATGGCCTGCAGTTTATTGTCTATTTAGTGTTGACTCAGTGCTCTCCAGGAGGTGTCGAGTAAGTCGGGGGCCAACCACGACAGTGATACGAACTTCCAGGTGTTTGAATTCAAGCTTCCGTCGAAAATAAAACGCTATATTTTCAGTTCCCTAACAATAGGCTTTTTTTAAAGAGTCATGATTCGTGAACCTACTTTTGTAAAATCGTCTACGGGACCTTAAGCGTCTTTACAGTCTCATGCATGGACTTGATATTAAAATTTCACTATCCACCTGATGTACAAATTCTTTGTTTTAAAGCCGTAATATTTGTTTTAGAGTATAATTAAAAAGTGTTTGTTTGAAGAACCAGTTAAATTTATGTGTTCTTTAACATGTTTGCCCTGGATTTGTTTTTTGCGTTAAATGCACATTTAAGACAGACATGCTGAAGAACTCATCAATTAAACTGGTTCGTCAATGAAACATTTTTTATTTATACTCTAAAACCAATATTACGGATTTAAAACAAATAATTTGTACATAAGTTGTATAGTGTAATATTAACATATTTTGTTAGATCGTCCTGGTCCCAGTTTACTCTCGTGGACTCCAGCCTCCTTGTGCTCGTTGTTGGCAGAGAGCGTGGTTTATCGCGGAAAAACTTGACAGTTTGCTAAGTATCAAAATAATGTATTTTCGACTCTCTTCTTTTGTTATTGGGGAGTCCCTACTTGACTGGGCCAATGCTAATTCTAGTGCTCTACGACTGATCTTCTGTCATTTGTCTGTGAACAGCTACACGTCACGTGACTAGAGATGATGGTTTATCGCGGAAAAACTCGACTGTTTGCTGGTTTTCAACGTACGTTCAGCATATCAAAAGCTGTCTGGATTTTCCCCGTACGTGGAGCTCTTACCGTATTTGAATAAGCCAATAAAATCCCGCTATTGTAACATTTGATGCCCATTATTGGTTTGCAGACCGCTACGTTGTGTCAGTGTTTGCAAGGCTGTGTTGGCACAAAAACCTTCCCCGATATTCCATCGTCTCTACACATAACCATCGTCCAATTGAATAGTGTTACGCGGAAGACATCCAAGCCACAAAATTAAAGAACAGAGGCCATGGGGGAGGGGGGGGGGTACTAACTTCTAAATGGGTAAACACAAACATTCAATGTACAATAAAATTAATTTTCACTTTTACGAAAAAAATTTATTTGGAAACTAGTTTCCAAAAACGGTATTTGTAAGTTTAGAAGGATATTGTAAGCTTCACAGGAAATACTTGAAAATATACTAATATGTCTGTAGCCCATACTTACAAATAAAAATTGTAGATTTACAAACATTTTTTAAACTGTCAAAACATTTTTGCAACTAGTTTACAAGGCATTTATTTGTAAAACTACAAAATATTTTGCAAAACGTGAAAGTCCGTCGAAAGTCATATCGTCAAACACACAGCTCAGGAAATATAGTCCACTAGTCTCCACAGATATTTGGACAATTTTGACTACTTTAATAACCTGCGACATTCTTATTGTAGTGCTTAGACTGATGAATGTTGTGACATATGTTTAAAAACTTTGTCTGGAAAAATTACGAATTTTTTAATGTTTAGTTGAGCAAATAAACAGGAGTATGGTATTTAAAATAATAATATATTAACTAACAAAATAAAAAAAAATGTGTTACTAACAATTTCTAATGTATTTTATCAAATGTGGGATGGTCTGTTTCTGCGTAACACCATTCAATCATACAAATCTAAGGACGGCACATTGATTATGAGAATACTCTGGCTGAAAATATTCTCGTGATTTTTGTACCTTCCCTAGTCATTGGTAATAACTATTGACCCTGGATTTTCGCGAAAATTATTTGCCTAGCTTTGTTTCAGCGCCTTACGTGCACATCTGCAGTTCTGCTTCGTGGTCAGTGATTGGATATTTTAACTCTCTCGAGCCTTGGGATTCTACCGGCAAATTGCAGCCGTGAGGTGTTGCAGAGATTTTACTGTAATTGGCTCAGAGAAATGATATATGGCTCTTCATATAGACACGCTGCCAATAATTATGAAGCAGAACTGCAGTTGTGCACAGAAGGCAAGGCAATGAAACAAACTGGGGCAAAATTCTTTTCGCGAAAAACCAGGGTCCCTAGTAATATCAGTTTAAATGTCGTGAGTTAAATGACCTGTATACTAGGCTGCACTCCGTTATATTTCTCAAGTTTCAGCTATCTGTTTACGGACTGCTGAGTGAGTGGTGGCTTTTCGCAGTAGCTAGCGCGCGCGCTAAACGCCAAAGTGATCCGGGTTCGATTCCCAGTGGGGCTGACCCTGATCATTGCATGTGAGAATCGTGCAGGACGATGTCGTTGGTCGGCGGGCTTTTGTTAATCTCCCGTTTCTCCCTCCCTTCATTCATGTAGGGTTTCATGGTCACTTCATATAACCCATCACTAGAGCTAATAACAGCGCAGTTAACTACTAACCGAAATATCATCACATTTCTTCGCTTTAGTGGTGTACGTGAAGTCTACTAGACCACCTTTCCACAGTGTCTTTTTGTTTTTCTACCTTTCAAAAACCGTAGAAACATCCCGCACTTAACAAGTATCAATATAAGTAGAATATGTTCTTCATCGAAATAAAACACAAATTAGAAATAAAATTCATTTTTGTACTCAAACTGATATAATTATATTTCTTATGACTGATAAATATTTCATCAGTATTTTGTACTTTTTTTTATATGGTTGTAAAGGAAAATATTAATTTTCTTGAAGGTATGAGGGAGTTTTCTTATGAATGTTTTTTTTTGTTATTTTTACAGTTTGTTATCTTAACTTTGTATTGTGTATGTGGTTAACTATAGTTGTGCCATTTCTAGTACGGTTGGCGGCGATTTTCTGAGTGGACTTCTGTATATTTTATAATTGAATACAATAATTCTGACGCGAAATCAAATGAAAACGATCCCTTCATATATATTTTTTAATTTTCTAAAATATATTGGTGTATTTACGTGTGCAGTTTATCAGCAGTAATATAATTTAGTGCATGGCAGTTCATGAATTCATATAATTTGGTACATGCAAACAAATATTGGTGCTGTTCGTAATTATAACATTTCCGTCTTTTTCACACTACTTTGCCGACATTCAGCTCAACAGCTTAAATATCCACCAATGAGATTGAATGTGTATGTTTCGCATCAAAGCGTTGCACCCAAGATCATTGTACATTGTGTAGTGAACATTATTCTATTATCGCACATGCAGAAGTATCAGAAATGCTTGAATAATATTGCCTTCAATAGTGTTAGTTATTTTGTAAATTCCTATGTTTTACGACTTTCAAGCTTGAAAATAGTTTCTTTTAACTACGAAACAGCCATTTATATTTTACGTCGCCTTAATTACTGCCTGACGTTTTTGGTATTGAAATGAAAGGAAATTACAAAAGCTTAACGGAAATTCAATGAATTGTGAAGGTGTGTTATGTTTGCAGCTTTTATTTTTGTTTGGAATGTGAAATGGAGAAAAGTTCACAAGTTTAGTTTTAATATAAGTTTCGTAACTGCAGTCATGAACACCGTATACTAATAACTTATGATAATACAACAACATTTGTTATGAATGTGTTTATTCTAAAAAAATATCAAGCCAAATACCAATTTTAAAATTAAATTTATTTTTTTAATTTTCTCCGTCTAAAGGGTTATTATGTATGTATATTGTTTCTGTAATGTTCATTGTCACGTTATTTAGCATATTGAAGATGATGCAGGACTACAATCATATATCGGCATACTTAGCATATAAACCAGTTAGAGAGATATTATTCACGAACTACTGATATTTGCCATTATTTTGTCACTGTTACTGGTACATTGTAACATTTCTAAAGTTAACTACAGGCGTTTGATTTGCAAAGTTCGTCGACATTTTATCTGCCAGTGACCTACGATTATGACAGGAAGTTTGACTTATAACGTAGAAAACCATTCAAGTAAAGTTGGACGACTAACATACTTTTACCTATTATACACCTGAGTTGTATGCAACGGCAGATTTACTAGTGTAAAAGTGTAAATTTGATTGAAAACTTTTCATACTTATTTTATTTGGATTTTCTCCAATGTTCATACTATTAGTTCAAATTTTGAACAAGTTAATTCATGGTAAAGGGTTTACAAAATTGTGTGATATATTTATATCAAATTCTGAAAATAACTCTGATGAATGATAAATTAAGATATAGAAATTTAGTCCTCGTCATTTACTTATATTTAGAGATACTTTTCAATACAATGAGATTCTGCAGTTTTGCAGATATGGAGATCAAATTTTAAATATTTTCTATGTTCTTGCCATAACAAACCATTTTAAAGGATACGTGTCGAGCGAGGTGGCGCAACGGTAACACGCTGGACTCGTATTCGGTAGGACCCGGGTTCCATAACCGGCTCCGGCCATACTGACTTCGGTTTTCTATGGTTTCCTGAGATCGCTCCAGGCGAATGCTGTGATGCTTCCTTAACATAGGCTATGGCCGACTCCTCTCCCAGCTCCTGCCATTCTATTAAGTTGAGTGTGACCATCTCTGATGACGAGACGTAAAATCCACTTACCTTACCTTACCTTCAAGGATACGTAAAGTACGGTAACGTTGCGTCTGATGTAGTATCTTTCAAGTCCAGCAGTCGTTGCTTTTTTTCGGACATATCAGCTAAAATTTTCAGATTTTATGACACACGATGTTGTTACGTTCCCGAAAGTGTGGGAAGGAATAGTGTTGGTACTACACAACCAAAACAATACAATTTGTTCCTATGCATATTGGTCCATAGTTGCTGAGATAAGAGACATCACAACGTTGTATTGGATGTGTGCGCAAGTTATCCAAAGTGATTACTATTTAACCAGTAGAGATACGTCATTTTACAAGAAGATCTTAGAGTATCCACATTGTTCCTGAATACACGCTGAACACTTGGAGTCTTGGATTGTATGCCACGTTCAAACATTTCAGAGATTACACGTTCTGGTAACTTGCCTCAACACCCTGCCGAACTTCTGCTTATTGCGGGACTGGCTTCAGCGGCTACAACGCCCGCATCTCATTACGCTGATCCGGATTCGATTCCCCGTGATGTCGACCTGGATTCTTGCAAGTGGGAATCGTGTCATACGATGCAATTGATCTGCCGGTTTTATCGGGGATCTTCAGTTTATCTCTATTCTTCATTCTGGCGTCGCTTCATATTCGGTTCATATCGACCTTCACCTGCGTTTACAAACTCGTGTTTAGTTGGCCACATGCCCATGCTACAGAGCGGCGTACACAACTTCGGCCGTTACAAGGTAGTTCTAAAAATTCTCAGCGTGCATGTGCGATATTTGTTAAGAAATGGCACTCGAAGCACACTTTCCTGGACCTCCAGTACATGTTACAGCATATTTTCTAGCCGCCGAAAATAGCGAAGGTTGTATTTTTGCGTTTCCTTTATAAGCATGAGAACCTTGACGCCGAATATTTTAAAATGTACAAGCATGTTAAAAATACATTTATCTTTAACATTACGCCATTAAGTTATAAATAACAGCTAACAGTCTTATAGATACGATCTGTCTATCAGATTGCATAGCCAGTTCAGTGAAGTTATAAATAACAACTAACAGTCTTATAGATACGATCTATCTATCAGATTGCATAGCCGGTTTAGTGACTGAGCCTAGAGGAGAGTGTGAGGCGTAACACGCGTATAGTGTCGTCCTTACCGCATCCGCACTTCCAGGCCTTGAAAACACACCACGTGTCCTAGCGAGACATGTTCTTAGACTTGAACCCACAAAGTATGTCAATGCAGGCGATCACTTTTAGTGCTGGCCATACTGTCTTTACTTCAATTATTCTAATAGGAAAACAGTTTCCCAAACACATAAAACTTAATTTGATTATTTTATATGTTCTCCGAAAACTGTACTGTCCAATTAACACTTCTGAGAATAGAGATTTGTTGTTGTTCTCGTGATTATAAAATACTTGGCTGAATAATTTCCCCAATGATAGGAAAAAATAATAAATGCATTATGATATTTCAAAATAACACAGCACCTAAAACAATAAATCCGTCTAAAATCAAAACTTGGGAGACATAAAATTACTTACGAATCCGTTAAATATCTCCCGAAAATTTTAATAAATTAAATTAATTTATAAAGTGATAACTTCAAAAATGATGGATCTACAAGTAAAAGTTCATTTGAAATCAACTGTTAGATCTTAAGTGCCAAAATATATTTGTTTTGTAGCAGTGTAATAATATTCTAAAAATTACATAAAATCTGCGTTTCTTTGTGTAACTTACTTCAATTTTCGAAATATCTGACCAACAACAAAATACCTCTTTAAATAAATAATTTTATGATGAGTCTTTAAAATATCAACTTCTGTTTCAATCAGTTAAATGGTTTCCAACATACGACATAGGCAACAAAATATTAAAGTGGCCACCATTTTCAAAATAATAATAAAGCTCCTAAAATATAAGCTTTAATTGCTAAATAAATTACCTACATTTTATAGCTAAAAAAATTATATTCGTTGATTAAAACATTTTAAGGGAAGACTGTCGCACACTCAGACACAAAGGATATAAGACATAACGTTTATTCGAAAAAAGAATACACACACACATATATATATATATATATACATATATATATATATATATATATATATATATATATATATATATATATATATATATATTAAAGCACGCACGGAATGGTACAATTTGCGTATTGCCTTAAGCATACTGCTGATCTACAAAACCATGGCGCTGGAAGAGTAAAGAAGGAAGGTTAGACAGGACTGAAATCCCACATCGCCCAGAACTGAATGGTGTCAGGAGGCACAGAAAACTGTCTTAATAACTCACTGTCATACGAATAAAAAAAGTAGGGAAAGGAGATCATTTCTTGGGCATGGTGGGCTTCCACTCGCGATGAATGACGGGTAGTTTGTGGAATACAAACGAGGCGATCTGTCAATAACAGCCACGTTTAGGGCTACTTTCTGATTGGACAAGCGAGAGAGAAATGTACTCTATCGGCGGGATGTATGAACCATGCTCGCAGATGACTGTTATATTATTCTTGTCATATCGACCTGCTTTATAACGTACATGGATATTCAGCTAGTGTCGAGTAATATTCTTATTCTTCAAGAGGAAGAGACTCACTACTGGTTGCGTCGTTACGTAAACTTTTTTAGTTGTTGCTTAGCATTATGGTTCTTTAGGCGATACCATAAAAACGCGTTCTTACAAGGATGGCAAATTGGTATGGTGTAATATATCAAGCACATACTATTTGAACTGTAGCTAAAAGATTAGTTAAAATTATATTAGGTTTTAAAAAAGCCTTTTACATGTAGAGGTAAATTTCCTGAAAAATGTATGCAATTCATTTAAAATTCAAAGAAATGTTCATAAAATTTAAATTTAAGTTACTTTATCAAGAATAAATAGATTATTTAGACTCATCTGTAACGAATTTTGGGTTATTGTGATCGTATGTATAACACATAATGTAATTAATAGCATTAAACACCATTGGTTCAGCATGCTAATGATTGCATCACTGAAGGTTGTAAAGAAAATTACTTCATAAACGTATGTTATTCTTGCACCTTCTTACCATGGTATTTAGCCAAGTACGGTATTGGTTTATTTCGAACTAGTTATTGACACCGAAATTGTTCACGTGATTTTCAATATAATGCCCCTTTTGAGTTGTCCAAAAGTTCGGCCTAAATACTTAAAATTATATCAAATAATTCGAAAAAAATATGATTCTTTTACTATCAATAATATTATAGGTCAAAATTTTCGTAAAAAATTAATAAATAATATTTTTAAAACATACTTTTTGATAAAAATTGGTTGCACTTTATATTGTATGTAAGTAAAAATGTTCTTACTGATACTGATACTAAATTCATACATTTTAGTAGGGCCTATTTAATTTTTATTTTATTAAAGATATTTTCTGAAACAAAGAGTTATGAAAATTCTAAATAGAGCGAAATTATGTCAAGAGTTATTAATAACCGTTTTAGAAATTAATTGAACAAAATATTTGTGTGCCACGTTCTGCCCCCCTGCCCCGTTTTGCTTCACTCCCTAAGAATATATATTACTCTATATCTTCGCATGTGCATGCACAACTCATTACCTCGCAGATCGAAACACGTATCGTATTCTTGCACCAGCTTTCATGTTACCCTCTGCAAAGAAAGTTGTCGCCTGCCTACTGAACCACGTTGTGTACAGTGTCCCGCATTTTGTCATTGCTGTTGAAGCGTCATCTCCTCGGTCACTTTTATAATGGCTGGAAAAGGTGGAAGTCACATGTTGACATGCCTGTACCCACGCCCTGGCTGATAGGTTGGTTTGGCCACTGAACGTGGTTGAGGGAAGCAGGTAAAAATTGTGCTGTGTTACGATTTTCTTGCTATCGCTTCATGGGCATCCCATGGACAAGCGAAACCACAATCATAACATTTGCTACACCTCGTACACGTACCACGCTAAAAAATTTAAACGAACAAGTTTCAATAGGCAGAAGGCAACTTTCTTTGCAGAAGGTATTGAAAAGCTGGTGTACCAGTACAAGTGTCTCTATCAGCGTGTTGGTTATATTGGAACGTAGCTAAAAGATGTACGTATCTTTTCACATTAAAAGCATTTTGAAATTGGGTTCCTTTTTTTATGTTCACAAATATACTAAAAAAAAAAACCTTGTATGTATTGGATGGTGATAAAAGAACGGATGCATTTGAAGGAATTTTAATGTGCATTCACGAAGAATACCGCCATCTGCAAGGTTATTTTTAAACCATGAAAAATGCGAAGAAACGTGACAATTCATTAAATGGATACAATATTCATGTGATTATATTTTGGATGCGATCAAAATGAAGCCAATTGTACACGTTTGAAATGCACGCGTTATTTTTGTTCGACAGATACTGAACTACGTGTACTGTAATATAACCCGTTATAACCTAACTTTGCTCTCGCCTTTACACTCGGGGGTAGGCATCACCTGAAATATTCAGTACATCACGTCATCCACCTCACGTTCAGTCAGAGTACATCGTCGGTCGAATATATAATGCGGCAGTTATTTGTAAAGGAGAATGGAGTCCTCTTTCTTCACAGCTTGCAGGAGACATCGCAAACAACGGTCGCATTATCGACCAGGATGCCGAGAATACTTGGCCAGTGGTCGCTGCGGTATATATCTCTTCTCATATCAGTGCAAAGTGATTATTTCCAGCGCTGAGGCCCAGGCAGAAGGATGGTGGGTGGGGGTTGGTACCCGAGCCTCGCCAGCTGTCTGCAATCACCCATGCAAATGAGGCGAGATAGCGCACGAGGGCAAGAAGCAGGTCATCGGCCAAGGCTTGCTAGAAGAAAAGGGAGGTGGGTGGCTTGTTGGATGGGTTTATGGTCGACTAGATGTAGAGGGTAACGGAAGGTTTTGCGTTCGAGAGGTCGCGTCTCATTTCTCATCATCGATTCTTTCTCCCTCAATTATCAATTCCTTCACCCGCGGCAGTCGAAATGTTCCGGAACGTCTGATACCAAATACATCGTGGTGTGTGATGTAGAGATGTCAGTGACATCGTATCGATGAATACAGTAGAAATTTGTATGGAGATAGTGTTAGGGAAAATGAACGAATATCAGATTTTGAAAAAGGGCTAGGAAGGCTAGATGAGAGAGAATGATACACATTAATTACCACTGTTGTTAGACGGCCGGCTTGTAGCCATTCTGCCAGGCTTCACCTAAGTGAGGTGTAAGGAACTGTTTTGTGGTTGTAAAGGGGGGAGGGGAGGAGCATAGTTGCGTAAAACTCTCAAAACAGAGGTAGGCCTATCTAAGTTATTATAAGCGTTCCAAGGTCTGTATTAAATTTACTTAAAAAAATTGTTGCCATGCATTTCATGCGATAAAAATTTAGGACAACAGTATTTAAATTCTGAACACGGTATAAACAAAATGTATAAATATGATTTGGTTGTGTTGGATATTAAGAGGGAATCCGAGTTATCTAGATAAAATCTTTATTACTGGTCTTAAGGTATCTCACGTGCTAAGAATTTGCAAATTCTGCCACTGTGTAGCTATGAAAACAACATGAACGAAATACTTAAAGGTCGTATCATCTTACAATGAACTATGCGTACTGAGTTAAGTGAAATTCTGAAAAGATGGTTGTTTAGATATATCTTGAAAAATAAAATATGTCCAAATAGCGTACATTTATAAAATACGAACAGGGCAAGAAAAAAAAAAGAACGTGCTATTTCACCATCAAAAGTACTATGTACTATATGTGTAGCAAATATGAAGAAGTTCTGAAAAAAAGGATTCCTTCGAGTGGTCAAAATATGTTCAAGCAGCCTCACTTTCGAAAATACTAAAACGGCAAAAGTGAAAAACCATAAACGCCAAGTCAACTTCTGTACTAAGTTTATTGAAATTTTGAACAGTTTTTTGCTAGACATATAATTCTAAAACATACAACTGGTCATTTTTTTTAAACAGACATATGATGACCGAAATACAGAAAAGTCAAGTCATTCTATGTACTAGTGTGTGTGTGCCAAAATTAATAAAAATCGTAGAAATATTTCCTTATTGATGTCATACTATGTGAATAATACAAATTTTGCCGCCATTTTGAAAATATAAATACGGAATAAACTAAATATATAAAAACCAAAATCAATTAAGGTTACTAAGTACTACATGTGTACTCGCCAAGTTCGATTAAATTCGATCCATGGGTTCCTAACGTTTTAGTGGGAGCACAAAGACACACAGAAAGCTACACAGCAGGAAGGAGATATCATAAACCTACTTATTCCTTAGAAAAGTAGGCTAAAAGGCCGGGGAGGGTGGTATTTAAGGGAAGGGCCAATTTTATGCAAGAGGGCATTATGATTGAATATGTTAAAATATAATGACAGGCAATCTCGTCCGTGTTACCTCTACCTTCTTTACGAGAGCTCCAAGTAGGGGCTTATTTCCTCTATTTTTAAATTCAATATAATATGCCATGCACTAGATCAGACATTCAGCATTTTGATCACGCAAGCGATTCCAATTTACAGCCACGAGTTAGTGGACAATTATTTTAAAGAGTAAGCAATTGTAATAAAGTAACATTTATAAGAAAGGAAGTAGCGGAACTCAAATTTTGCAGAATAGTTATAGTGTTTGCTGATTTATCCAAATTAATATTTTTATGAAAGACACGTAAATGCTGGGAAGTCTTTAGAGGAAGATGCTTATTTACGCGTTGCATTTTTATTCACTTGGAAGTGATGTAAAGAAAACTGTACTGAATCTATACGTTTTTGAAAGCCAATATGAAAAAAAAAACTATGAAACAAAAATCCTACACAATTATATTTGCCAACTTTATGAGCAAACATTTACCCTAAATTATTTATTTGTTACGCTTGATCTCTTGCGCTGTAATAAAATGTACGACATTTCGACGTTAGAGATTGTTCATCAGAAATACGTTAGTCGAGAAAATTTTTTGGTCAGAATGTTGTTAAAAACTATTGTCTAAGATTGCTGAATTATTTTCCAATTGTCTTCGAGAAACCTACAATTTTAAACTGATTATTTAGCGCTGAATTTTGTACCATGCTGTTTTAAGAGCTGACCATAACTTCTTAAATTTTAAAGATTCTTTGTTAGACTTATTGCATTACAGAATCTCAGCGTTGTTCAGCCTTTGTTCCTAGTGTGCACACAGGCTAGCCAACATGTTGTACACTGTAATCCTGCCAGTGACCATTGTCAATAGCTTTATCCTTTACGTCTTAGCTATATTTTGTATCTATAATTACACCACTGTTGATGAGACGTTAAATAAAATTATTTATTTACTTCTCCCTGAATCAGAAATCCACAAGTTCCATAAGTGAATGTGTTACATTTTAATGTTGGTATTAATTATAAAATATATAAATAGAGTTAGAAATTTGATTAAAAGCGAACATTTATAAAGTGTTCATATTAGATATTTCTTAATGCAACACATTTTAATGTAATCTCAGGTATTCGTAACGAACTTGTGTCAAATGGCAATTCCAGCAATTTATTTAACAGGGCAATGTGTTTCGCATTACTTTGTTATTTTATACGTGACCAAACTATTACAGTGGGCAATAATATAAAGTGTCTTCCACAGCAGTTTCTTCTTATAAGATAGTATTTTGGATCCTTTAACTACCACTTACTGACGTAGATCAGCAATGAAGTAAAACATGCATATGAAGTGAAAGTATTACAATTATGAAATTTAATATCAAGGATACCCTTAAATTTGAGCTAAAAGAACATTTGTTTGTGAATTATAATTTTTGTAGCAGCATTTTATACTTTCGGTAACTTCAAACCACCTAACTATTTTGTATAAATGAGCTTGTACCCCCACATTAAAAAATAATTACTTTCCTTTGTCTTGTCAACCATTAGTTATTTTAAAAAAATATATATTTAACACACAAAAATTTTTGAAACGTTCTACGATTGCAATACCCTAAATTTTCCCACTTAATACGGATATCCAAATTTCCAAACTGCACAGAAAAGAAAATATGACCTTTACGTTCTGTAAATAGGGCATATTTCATACTGTAGACAAAAAACTAATATGCGTATTCTCTTAAAATAGGCTCATTAATGTACAGGAAAACGTTTTTAAACTAAATTACAGACAGAATATTTCAGATCTTTGAATACACAAAATTCTGAATATTTGAGAAATCTAATTAATGTCAGTAAAATATGATTTACTCTCAAAGTAAGAATCTGTAAATATGATTTTTCACTGATTTCCTAGGGAGTACTTTTAGCTAATTAAACCAGTGAACAACCGCTGGTATTACGTAAGTACTTATTGATTCACTTTGGAAATTCTGCCCCATGTTTAAGTAAATTAATATTCATTGTTTCCTGTTTGAGCGTAGTTTCGGGAACTCGGCTCGTTCATAATAGGAAATACATAAAAGTTATTTCAATATTGACGTACCGGTACACAAATGTGTATAGTACCTTCTGTAGGCGTGATAGTGCAAATTGTGTATAATACGACTATAGTACCAAAGTCACTGATAGTATGCTGAACACAACTTGTACTCGCAGACGTTGAAATAAAGTCTGGATAACAATTCTTCTGTTCGACTTCACAGACAACTACGGTTCAGAAGATGAACTCCTGATGCAAATCGAGATTTGCGAACTCGTTACTAAATCCCATGATAACTTCATCCCCATTAACAGCTTTATCATGTACCAGGCCGTCGCCGACATGGACTGGAGTTGAGCAGAATGAAGTAAACCACTCGCAGACGAGATTCGATCTCTCTCACTCACATCTCTTTCGACCCTCTTACACCCCGCTTATTTTTTAATGGTCGGGTTATGCTTCGTACTGTTCGGAGAAGACTCCGAGGATTCACGAAGGGAGTGGGGAGATAGATGTCTCATTCATAACCAGAATTGCTACACTCGTTTTGCTTTTCCTTTCTGTATTCGTCTTTCTCTTTCCCTGCTGCTCGATGTCTCGCCGAGCGACCTGCAACTCGGAGCAAGAAATAATTAAACCCAGCCGAGGTAGCGACGTCGCTGTGGAAGAACTAGAGAGAAGGAGGTCGCTGGTGTCCTCCATCCACCTAGTCTTCTCTTCCAGTCGGACGGCAGTCTAGCACGCAACGAGAGGGAAACGAATAAAAAAGCCACCGCAGGTGACGCCGGAGCCTGAGCCAAAATTTTCGACGTCCCGTAATAGTCTCCCTTTCCGTGCGCCCGACATTCGTCTTTTTTTGATATTCGGCCGGCATCCGAGCACGGAGGAACTTGTGGCACGGCGGCAAGGCACTCGAGTGGGCGAGAGATATTCTCGGCTCTTTCCACCGCAAATGTGGCGATTCCCAGCCGTCGACACGGAGAACCCACACAAACATATTTGAACTGCCGTGTATGTAAAGTAAACAAATATCTACGTTACAGACTGTTGCATATTATTTCAAAAGGAAGAAATTAATTATGTCACCCCTTTAACTGTAGCCTTACATTTCTTTTAAAATGTTATAGTTTGTTCTCCATTTAGGTGTTCTAGTTCGTATTTTTGTTTGATTTGGCGTTTCAGTGTATTTGATCCCAATATACAAAAATGTGATTTTCTCTCAAAATGCACTTGAGGCCATTGATAGTGAACTGCGACCTTCAAAACACTTACTCATTAAAAACAGTTATCGTTATCAATACAATTTTCATAAACTTGCTGTTTATACGAACACATAATCAGATGAAACATTAGCATGAAGTTTTCATTGACTACGTGTTGAAAATTAGTGCCTATTAAATTTTTGTAATATAATCTTATTCCCTTCATCGCTTTTTTCTGTATTAAATATGTATACAAACCTAAATAGTTATCAGATATTGCCTCGTGGTTTAATGTCACAGAATTAGGAAAAACCTCCCATTCATTCCCTGAAATGGTTGTACGGTACTTCCAACGTTAGGGCACGTTCTAAACTGTCAGCAATATTTGCCTAACTGGAAACAAGACGATGCTCATTGTGTGTCACAAGAAGTGTGTTTCTTAGATACTTTTAGATTATTTTGTGGGAAAATTAAAATTTTTGTGACAAAACAACCATACGAAACATACTGTACTTTGTAGGCATTTAAATATTTTTGAAAATGTATAAAACTATTTAGCCTGCCTGTTATTTAAAAAATATAAAAATTTTACCGCATATCTGAGATTGTGCTTTCTTTTATTCAAAATATTAATTAGCGTCATAATAAGTACATAATTCTTGCCACATCCCTACAAAAGTTAAAAACATATTAACTGTGAAAATTCTTTTCTCTACGACATTAAAAGGTAATGGCTTGAAAAATAAACAGTAACATTACTGTGACTTTAAATATAGCCTAAACTTAATTTCCTTTTTTCTTATAACATTCTTTTTTTGCAAACTAGTGTATTAAACGTTGTTCAATACAAGGAATGATAGCGAATTTAATAATTATTTAACGTTTATATTGGCAATATGATTTTTCCAGAAACAAAATGCTATAAAACACGACACGCACACTTTGTAAGCAAGATTTATCAATTTTTACGACACTAAGTTGAATGTAAAACGAAGAAAGTATTTGTGTCCGTTTTGGTATATCAAGTAGTTACGCAAACAGCCAGAAATGATCAATTTTTGAAATTTTTTTCGGAAGTAGTAACTTAAGTAATCAAAATTTAAAAATATTACTTTACTTACTATGTCACCCTATGTAATTTAAATATATTTGCATTGAATTAATTGTTTGTTATTGGGGCACGTAACAAATTCATGACATTGTCTCACATCTTTACTAAAAAATTATACGAAAAATTTACGCGTTTCATTTTATTAATACGGACGCAGTAAATTATTTGTGATTATTTATCTGTTATTGCCGCTTTTTTCTATATTTTCTGTTTACTATTATTTTTATAGTGACAAAATATCGCTTGTTAGGTAAACTGCGTTTATTATGACGAAGTATGCTAGCCTGCTATTCATTTATTTGCCAGCAGTTAAAAGTGAAGTTGAAAGAGTATTTCGAAACAGTTATTTAAAAAAATATTGAAATTCAAACAGAGTGAAACTGTGTTGAAGTAAAAATTATTTATTTTTTATTTTCTTCAGCTGCTTTAACAGAAAATAGTCCTTATAAGTTAAAGTATTTAAATATTTTAAATCGTTACTTGACATTTTAAAATTATTTTAGTAAGGTCAACCAGTAAAAATCTTTAGGCAACAAGTATTTCAGGCACAATTCACAGTATTTAGGGTAATGTTTAAAATTTATTAATTTTTAATAATATACTAACAATGATCATAAGATTTTTTTTTATTGTGGATAATATTTCCGCTACGTTAGATGATATTTTCATGTTATCAAATCTAATCGTAAACTTAGTAATTTTGCCAACAATGATTATATATTTGTGTGTGTGTGTATATATATATATATATATATATATATATATATATATATATATATATATATATATATATATAGGTATATTGTTGTCTAGAAATTAAACTCGAAATGAAACTGAATCATTATATTCTTTCAGGCATACATGTCGCATGTGTAAACACACATGTAAGGCACATTTTCACTAATGTGTGAAATTATTATTACATTTTACTCATGAAAGTAGCAAAATGCAGACGGCATTTAGAAAATGGGGCAAGAATAATTTTTTCAGTTTCTACATTCACGGGAATAAATAGAAAGCTTTGAACAAGATAATAGCGAACAGTTAATTAAACTGAAACCTTTTGGTTTAACGGCTATCGTCATTTCAGCACAAAGTTCACAGCGATGTACGAGGAGCCGTTGAACTTATATGAAAAACGTTCTCGATTAAGGCCATGCCCTCTAGTTTCCACTGTTTTTGCGAAAATATTATTTTTAAGCTTAAACGAGAGAAGATATCAAAATAATGTTTATAAGTTTTGCTAAAAATTGATTTTTCCGTGACAGCTAGTTTTTTTTTTCCGAAACTAGAAATTGTACGGTTTCGACAAAAAATCAACTCACCAGAATTTCGTTAATTACGTAATAACCTAAATCCATATTATTTACTGGCGTGAAAAAATCAGCCAACGTGGATAACACGATATTAAACTAAACTGCCAGACATATTTGAGATATTTGCTCTCGTTTAGGCGTAAAAACATTTATAGCTCTAAAATAGTAGAAACTAGATAGCTTGGCTGTAAACACGGCTGCTGGCGTACATCCATGAAAAAACTCTCCCTCTCTCTTTCACTTTCTCTACTGATATTTCGTAAGAACTTGTTTAGAGATGGGCCAGTGAAATAAATCAACAGAAGTAAAATATATGTACACGTCGCTTTTAAGCTAAAATGTTGTTGGCTCCTTCTCGGCGTAAGTTAACTATCTTGACCACGTTGAATCTCTTTTCGTGACTTCCTAATTCAAAATGTTCATATAATTAATTTTAAAACACATGCCAATGGCAATATAAGTACCTAATTACCTTATTTTGTAATATACACTGAACAAATAAAGTGTTGTATAAAATATTATGATTAAAAGTACATTTAATATTTTATCTGTCTCGATGTTTTATGAAAAGCAAGTAACACTTGGCACATAATCCTAAAGTGCCTTGTTTCTGTAGAGGTATATTGTCAATGACTATTAAGTTATGTTACGAAAACTTACAATTTCTGGACTATAGGCCATCGGGATCGAGAAATGTAGACGAATATCAGGAAACTCATTTCACCCCTTTAGGGTTGAATTTCGGAAACTCCTTTCTGTGTGCTAGCCTACGACATAAAGGGAACCCAAACAAAAAATTCCATGTTCCTAGGCCCAGTGGTTTGGGCTGCAGTTTGATACGTCAGTAAGCCAGTCAATCAATCAGTGAACTCGTTTATACATCGATTTTTGCTACCTTGATGTTCTTTAAGTTAGAAACGCGTCACACAATATAATTTAATTTCAAGTGATTGACATGTTGACACGAATTAAGTGTAAAGGACTAAAAACGTGGCATCCCATTTTTTTTAATTGTCACTGTATTTTTACTCTGTTGTTTGAAAGCATTCGAAGTCAGTTATGTCTCTTTGGATTAATGTAAATAATTAATCTCCTTCCTGATAGCTGCAAACGGGTGTTAGATTTGTTATTTTAAACTCTTTGATCACTAGCCCAGAACGAAATGAACCAGTGTACTTTATTGACGAAACGCACTAATGAGTTAACGCGTCTTCTAACTAAGCGTTTTCTTAGCACCGTCAGTATTGCACACACGCGTATTTTTGTTTTACGTATTAATTGAAATCCTTCAGTAGTTGTTAGGACTGCTACTGTCATTTTGCTAACGAGGTGTTAGTTATCTCACGACATGGTCTTTTGTCAATGATTGAAAAAAAAAAAAAATTGCTGCATATGTAGATATCAACATGTTTCAATATTACAGCATTTCTAAAAAATGTCTGAGTAGTTATATTAATTTTTATTTCTATATAATTTTGCTGTTAAAGGTGGCACCAATTTTTATTATTAGTTGCAATGGCATATTCCTTGCAGAAGATTTCGTACTTTTTGAACGTGACTCAATGTTCGCAAGGTAGTTTATTTTAGCTCACTTTTTTTCTTGACGTTTACGACTTCCCAAATATTTTGTGGTAGGGGCGTAGTGCGTTGTATTTCTGTCGGTGTTGAGTCTCTAAAACTTCTATCGATTTGTAAGTCGTATTTGTTTAAAGGCAAATTGTCTTTCACGACTTCAGCAAACACAGTTTCGTCTGTATTTGTGATAAATGTATTCTGAGGGCTTATTTCCGCCAAGGATAGCCACTTGTGTGAATACACACAGGTGTTATTCTAGAACACCGAATCGACCTTCAGTGGAGCGAGGGCAACACTTTTATTTGGCTTACAGGAATAACTGTCATTTGTTGGCCGTGTTGGCTCTACGTGGGTGTAGGCTGACTGAGATTCGTGTTTACTGAAGACGTACAAGAGTGTTACATTCGAATATTTAATTTTAACTCCATTCATTTCATGAATAAAAAAAATTAGTATCTCTGTGTTAAATGTTTACAGCAATACGTTAATAAAATGTATTTGTTATGCTTCATTTATGTACATAAATAACCTACCAAACGTTTTGCAACTGAAACGAAAAAAAAAAAAAAAAAAGCAATAATTTTGTGCTCATGACTAATATAATTAAAAGGAATAATAAGTGCCTGTTGTGTGTGTTTATATATAGTATGTTTGCGTGTATATGACCGCCCCATACTCAGTATGTTGATGATTTAATCATGCCCATAAACTCGTTAAAAAGAAAGTATTATTACACTCAATTTTTCATAAATTGGTAGTAAACAGATCATGCAATGCGAGATACGGAAAATTGTTTAGTAAGTCGCACTGTGAAACACAGCATTTCATTTAACGGCAGTAAGTTAAGTCTATATAACACTGAATGGCTGTAATGTAGCCGTTGCTGTATGTTTTTCAGTAAGTACCTAACTTTAAAAAAACGAGCCAAATTTTTACAGTGCGACCTGGCGAGAATATAATGGTCTTCCATTTTACTAATTTCGTTTTGCTCTGAAGATAGTTTTACTACGGTAAAGAAAAAAAATCGCTAGTCTTCCTGAATAAATCCTAATTTCCATAGTGCCCTCCATTTGTCATTTTAATCTGACATTATTGTCACACACGACTGTAAAAACACCGTGGAGTGACCAAACTTAAGGGGGATTGATCCCTGTCAGATCGGTTTTACGGTTTATTTTATAAATCAGGGAATATACTTATTGTTTTACTTTTTTCACGCTGACAAGGCATAGTTTATAATTTCATTCACTTTTTGGAATCCACATTACATTGCTTCTGTTAATTTTGTGGCATCTGTAGTCGCTCCCGTAAATAAAGCAATTTTTCCTTTTCAGCTGTTTCCCGTTGCAAAATAATAAATATATTTTGGTTCCAGCAATACATAAAATCGATTAACTTTGTATCTATGCCCTGTCGTGACAAAAATTTTGATACATCGACTGGAACAGAAGTTATCGAGAAGAAACAGATAAATCCAAGGTGGTAAGGATCAATACCCCTTAAGGATGCACTATTCATAGGGTACATTATTGAATTGCATTTACAGTGATTCCGGTTGTATGTAATATCATTAGAACCGAAACTTGGGCGCTCCGTCTTTAATATGTACTGTCGCATACGGATTTCGCACTTGGAGACGTATTGAACGTCTACGTTGGTCTGCGTGTCTCTCGGATGTTGTATTATTTCTCTGCCCTTCCTTCACTTCTCTGTAATTACTTCACTTTATAATTGCAAGGTATATAATGCCCCAAATAATCTCACTCCAACACAATACGACATCGGCGTAACATCAGCACATTTTTTAAAGCCGACATGAAAATATACGCGTCCTTTAGTATTTAGCCAAATTCTGGAATTATTATTCGCCAATTTTTGTTCATTAATTTATTTAGAACATATGTGTTGTTTCTAAATAGAATAATTTTATTTTTTGCAGAACTTCCGATGACATAGATGCGACACAATCTTCTTGCCCGCTCTCGCATCCTTCGACCCTATATCCTCCTGCGTCACATGGCAACGCATTCATACCTTCCTGCGTCATACAAAAATTTCATACCTTTCTGCGTCATACGACACTTTCATTCCTTCCTGCGTCATACGGCTACACTTCAATATCTTCCTGCGCCATACGTCAAGAGCTGCCCCAGTCACCTTTTGTGCTTTTCCAACCCATTTCCTAGCTCGATTGTCCGAACTATTACACCCTAGAGTTCTGTGCACAAGCAAAGTCGAAGAGAGTTTTCTCGAGAGTAACAATACTACATAAATTGCTTTAATATTGTCTCTGACGTTAATCTTGCGCTCCTCTTGGAATACATTCACGCTTCACCGCTACGAGCTGTATCTTGTGTTCAAATATTTCCGCAGTAATTGGGTGGCCCAAGTTACAGAATAGTCACGGGAGAGTTTACAGTTTTGAAGCCGGCCAAGTTGTCTCGGGGTCCGCATGTTGCGTCGTTTACACCAGCAGACCCCCCCCCCCTCCCACCGCCGCAGGCTCACGTGTATGTAGCCTTGTGTGTGGTGTGGGCGGCTGGCGTGTCCCGGGCACTAGGCCAGCATACCACTGCTTAGTCGCTATCTGAATCTGCCCGGCTAGACGCGCTATTTCAGACCACCGCGATCTAATATAATAATGCCGCGCCCACCTCTAACTCGTGCTGTCGCCACTCATTCTCAACACATGGTTGATGGACGTCCTTTATGCGTCCGAGGCCTACACGTTATATGTAGGGACGGGAATTTTCGGTGAAAAGATTTTTGCCGCACTTTGCTTCAGTGTCTCACGTGCACACCTTAAGCTCAACTTCATTATTATTGGCAGAGTGTTTTAGTGCAGAGTCGTTATTCATTTGACTGCACCAATCAGTACAATGATAACTGCCACACATCACGCCTGTGATGTGCGGGTTTAACCTCCACACGCTGGGTGATACGGCGTACAATCACTGACCACGAAATAGAGATGCAGGTACTGAAACAAAGTGCTGCAAAAATCTTTCCGCGAAATTTTCTGTCTCTATTTATATATAACGTATACACTTGCATTACTCCTTACACTAGTCTCTATGAGAAAGCCTCTACTTGCGTAGCTTGCCTGAGATATTCAGCTGTGAATTTGTCACGTTTGGCGTTATACTGATGATGGTTCTTAATACATTCTTCTTCTGAATAGTAATTTTTTATTTCCTTTTCACCTCTTTCCTTGTTAGAGAGATCTACAAGTATAGTGCCCGCTAGTATTTGTAGAACTTCTGTAAAGTGAGTGATTTTGGTCAGCGGTTCACATTATGGTCTTTAGCACTGGTGGGAGTTGACATGATGTATGGAGCAGCGCCGGAATGAAGGAGCTGGGGAAACGGGCCAACGGTATCGTCCGGCACGATTCCCACATGCCAAAATCCGGGGACCGACCCCGCCAAGAATCGAACCGGATCACCTTGGTGGGAGGCAAATGGAGTGACCATTCGGCCAACGCGGTCCCGAAGAGCTTCTGTGGAGGCGGGTAGATAACCTTCCGCTTGTATATTAGAGGCACAATCAAATTGTAACTAAGAAATTACTTTCTGCCCAGACCGCAGAAATAACTTGCTACAAGCTTGTAGCAAGCTTGCGAATGCCAGCCAGTAACCTTGCAGCAAGCATGAAATAGCAAGCCAATAAACTTGTTACAAGCCTGCTGCAAGTTGTCTAGTTTGCACATTTCTAACTTGCTGCAAATTTGATTTGCAAGCGTGCTGCAAGCTTAATTTTCAAGCCTGCAGAATAAATCAAAATATAATTTTCTGCAATATTTTCACTATCATTCGAATTTACACCTTAAATATTGCTTGTTCATCGACTTGTGATGTTAATTACTAAACAAATACATTTCTGCTCCTGTGCCAAGATTCGAACCAATGTCCCTTTGGCTTCCAAGCAGGTAGGCTAACCACTAAACTATTGCAAATACTTAAAAGGTGTAGTAGCACGATTCGGTTGTAAGAGAACGACTTTTGTTATGGAAATGCTGATGTTTGCGAATTTACTAGCAACAGTAAGGATAAAAGTTTACTTGCAGTTATTCATAATATCGTAATAGTTGTTTTAGCTAGCATATGAAACAATGTTACTTTTTAAAGTGCTCATTCATTTACAAAGTTAAGTTTAAATCATGTTCGATCATTATTGACGGGGACTTAGAAAATATTTCATGAATTAAGATTACTAAGTAAAATTTCAATGCAATATCATCTTAGTATTGGGGACAGGATGCTTGCAGCTTATCACATGACCAGAATTGCTATGTGAGTGTAATTAAAGTCAAATACAGCTTTGTAGCAAGCTTGGTTAGGGCTTGCAGCAAGACTTCTGAGGGAGTTTACTATGGCAAGTTAAATTAACGTGAAATGTAAACTTGTTGCAAGCTTGATTCAGGCTTGCAGCAAGTCTCGTGAGTAAGCTTGCTATGGCAAGCCAAAATCAAGTGAAATGTAAGCTGGCAAGCAGGCTGCAGCAAGTCTCGTTAGCAAGTTTGCTATAGTAAGCAAAAATCAAGTGAAATGCAAGCTGGCGTTAACTTACATCCCAGACAAGAAAAAGTTTACTTCAAGCTTGCTGCAAGCTTATCCAGGCAAACCAGCAACTTAGCAACAAGTTTGTCACGACAAGTCTAAAAGCTTGCTGCAACCCTGCTGCAAGTTGCCTAGTTGACACTTTTTTAAATTGTTGCAAGCTTACGTACTAAACTTAATATAAGGTTAACTTATACGCCATCAAGCTTAACACAAGCTTGCACGAAATTTAACTGCAAGCATTTTTCTTAAATACACTTGCAGTAAGCTTGTCATGCAAGTCTGCAAGTTAAAAAATACTTATGCCAACATAAAGGCTTAGGTCAAATGCAAGGCTTGCAGAAAGGTTACCGAAGCAAATTTTATAACTGCTAGTCAAATGCAAGGCTTGCAGTAAGCTAACTTGTTGTATGGGAGTGAAGGTCACTAAAGCATATCAAAAAGCTGCATAAAAACTAGCAATAACCCGACTTCTCATTGTTGTGATAGTCGAGGTTTCGAACCTAAAAAATAACAATAACAATATTATAAATGTAATACAAATTAGTAGTTTAATTTTGTCAATAATGCAATGAATGAAAACATTAAAAATTCATTATTATAACGAAAAAAGTAGTAAATGTTACGAAAAATTAATCGTAGCAAAGTTGTATATTCTATTTTACAAAATGTACATTATACTAGTGACCCAGGTAGCACTAATTATCTATAGCCAAGAACTGAAGTATATACATTGACATGCCGCGAACTTCCAAGTCTCGATCCTACTTCATTAATAATACATTATTAATAATTATTATTACTGATTTATTAATTTGTAGCGAAAATATTACACAAAATTGGCAAAAAGCAAAAAAAAAAATTATGTTGATCTTATCGCTACCAAATTTCACAGGAATACCCGCTGGGCTAATCTGAAGATTGCCTTAAAATTTCACCAAAATCGCTCCAGCCGTTTTGGAGTCTATAGGGAGCATACATACACACATAGATGTGTACATATTGTAGCTTGTTTTTCCTTGGTAGAAATGTTTTGGTATCGGAAAACACGAAAAAAAAAATATATATTTTTTCAATCTAATTTTCAAAGTGAAAGTATATTTTCACGTATAATACTAGATGGAAGCAGCACTATATTTGCCGCAGTGAAAAACAGTAGGTCTTATGTATGTACGTTAATTAGTTATTGTAGTGAATAAATTGTCAAAATCAACAAAGTTTTTCTTTATCGAGATATTATGTTATAGAATGTCTAATGTTGATATTTTAATAATTTCAGGGTACGTATATTTTGTTTGAAAATTCCTTCAAACGTTATGTAAGTGGTATAGGTAGAAATATAAAGTAGGAAACATGTTGCTATACGTGTCAACTTACACACGACATCCCTGGCGTCTCACAGAGGTCGGATATAACGTAGTGGAACATCTTGCCTCGTCCACAGCTGGCAGTACGGAGTGTGCTCTCCAGAGACCTACGTGGCTGGCCTTCCAGCTCCTCACAGCACTACATCGTGTCACAACCAACACTTTACTGATACCTAGGTGAGCACCATGTCCTGCCAGACATCCACCACCGTGCCGGCTGTCGTATCTCATGTTGCAGGGGAAATATGACCCGGAACTAGTATATAACCGCATCACTTGTAATGTTCAATGTATCTCCATTACTTCCTGATTCAAGATTTAAGTAACATGTCTTCGAAAATATGACACAGTATACATCAACATGCAAAGCGTATTTATTAAATATTTTTCTTGTGCAGATATGAAAATAAATATTCATTCTTGCCGTTTAGGAAAAACAAATCACATTTATTCCTATTTAGAACAGAAATTCGCACATAATCGTATAATTCAGTGCTTATATGCAGATAAATTATTGGTAATATTTCTGAGACAACAGTTACTATATGAAAGTAAATAATTTCTGCATACTAAGTCATGTTTCGTCCATATCTGCATTTGATATGATTTACAGTGAGTTGCAAAAAGGTTTTTTTGCTAACGAACCTACCTAACACGTATTGCTTCTGTGTATATAGGCCTAAAACCGCTTAATCTACGTCGCTAAAGTTTATTAGAAGCTTAACAATTTTTGGCCACTCATAATGGTTGATAACGGAATTTTTAAACTGCCATTTGTGGATAAATACCAACCGTATTTGAATGACTTACAAATAGAAACGTACTCAGCAAGTCACAAAACTCGTAACTTTTACCTAAGATACCCAATAATTGTTTTAGCACCAACTAATCAACGTTGAATTATGCATACATTTTGACAGTTACTGGGAATATTTAAACACAATTAGACAATGGCCTCAAGTTTTACATAATATCGTATATGGATACGGTCTAAAATATATTCGGTACTCCCTCCTGAATATTTCGTATGGTGTATCCTATTGAAAAATGGTGACAATTTTGTATTGCAACGTATAGCCTAGCTCAGTTCGCAAGGAATATTTTTTGCAAGTTACTGAAAGCAACCTTGAATAAAACACCAGATCTGAACTATATTTTAGTTAAACAGATATATAAACACTTGAAAAATAACTGTGTTAAAATCTATACAGAAAAATATTCTTAGGGTAAGCACAATGCCGTTAACTCCTAGCTGAGTGTTATTTTTCAAGAGAACTGTACGTTTTGGTTATTTGCAGCAAGAGCATATTGCTTTGTACTTCAGGACGTTTGTGATACGAAGACCACATTTTACTGCCACATCTCATGACTGTGACGTATTATTTTACGTACTGACAGGGTCGACTCAGAGAATATTTTTACTGTGGCGGGTGGTTTTATAATTTTCTCGTATAGTGTAGAATATGATAACACTAAATATCGTTCGAAACATCGGTCTAATTGAACACACTTTAAAATTTAAATTTCAACGTTGAATATTTTCGTTGCGAGTTGAGCTTGGCTATAAGCTGCGATGCAATATCGTCAATATTTTTCACAAGTTTTCACGTCATTACATAATTCGAGTGAGTTTTATAGCACCCTGTTGAACTTCTTTACGATTACATCAGTAATCTACATTGAATAATCAAAGACAAATTCGAAACACTGTCTCATTTAGTATTTTTATGTTCTTCGTGTTTAAAACTAAAATACGATATTCGATTAAATATTAAATATCGTGGACAATTTAATTATGAACCAGAAGGAGCAGTAAATAATGTCAGAATATAAATAGTACGATGTGTGTGAATAACACATTCATCTGTCTGTCTTTAATCATATTAAATCACTCTGTTCTATAGGACAACGCTCGGTTTTACTTATAATATTGGATTGCATGTCAAAATCAGAGTCGGCACATCATCACGTGTTACGTCTCTTTGCTTTGCTTGAAAATTTATATCCTGATGAAATTTAGACAGTATATTTTTTGGAAGTATTGTCTCATTCTTATATTGTTGGTCTGTCACACGAATTTCATTTGCCTTGTGGTAATATTTTCATTATTTTCCCAACACGTTATTTCTTTTAATCCTTATCTTCGATACCGTTGTGCACATTTCCTTTATTAAGCATCAGATTTCTTCTTGCATACGGGATGGTACTTTGTTCACGTTCCTTTCAAAGTCAAAACAATCTCCTATTTTTATTCAGGGTTTCCATTTTGAAATGCTTCGTCTTAAAGCCAAACATTTCAAACGATTTCAGAGTAATAGAACACGCTGCAACAGGAAATGTAGAACTTTCCGATAACATAAAATTAAAATTTTTAATAAAAGCTAAAATAAAATACTAACAACGTGGTACTATGGATTAATGCATTCTCGGGGATCTCCCGTTTCTCCCGCTCATTCATTCCGGCTCTGCTCCGTACACACGTCATGTAACCCCTCACCAGTACTGAAGACCACATTGTTAAGAGCTGACCAAATCTCTCTCTCTCACTCACTATGGATTAAAAGAAATATTATCAATCGTAAGGTTTATAATAACCCTTTGTAAGTATATTAAACATGTATCATGATGTACGCGACATCATGAGAGATGTAACAATATATTTCATATTGTTGAAGTTGGAATTGGAACGTACGAAGAATATATTACACTCATTTTATATGTATGGGGAAAGGTACATAACAATGTAAATGGGAATGTATTTAATAACGCGTATGATAAAATAGGCCTGATACGTAATTTTAGCATTCTCGTTTAACTTATTGATTTTCTGGTGAATAACTTATACATACATACTACAAGAATTTGGTAAACGACTTGCAAGCAATTGTTAAAAGAAAATAAGTGGCTATGATTTGTCCGTTTGGACCAACAGATTCCTTACAATTTTGTGTTTTTGTATATACGTTTGTGTCATAGGCAATGGTTTTGAAGAACTCGCATGGAAGAAGACGGAGACGCTTGCTATCAGTACTTCATGTTGATTTGTCGTGAAGTGCAGCAACATTTGAAGGAATCAAAATTTTCTGACGTTGGTCACTGTATTATTGTACAATATTGCAAAATGCACAGCTTACATTTGAATATGAACGTTCGTAAAATGTGTACACGTATAAGTGGATATATATCATGACTCAAATTATTTTACCTCCTCTGTTGAGTATGAATTTTCGTGAAATGCTATACTACCTATTGCACGATGATATATGCAGTAAAAGTCAAACGGGCGAATAAAGTCTCAAAATACTTACTTGTATGTATAGGGCCTATAATATAAATTAGTTTTTAATTACTATTCTTACATGCTTTGTATGATACCCATATTCGTGTTAACCACTAAGATTCAATACATCAACATAATTTATTTTACGGTTAATCCCAACGATGATTCGATTTAATTTTAAATGCAAATACATATTTTCCCATTGAAAGCAGTGCTCTGCAAAAATGTGGACATTTTAAAGTATTTATTGGTTATAAATAGTGATTAACATTTTAATTACATATTTTCTAAGAAAAATTCTTTGGAGTGTCATGTTATAGCATTACGAATTATTATTTGACTCGTTACTTAGCACTTATCTTAAAAAAAAAAAAAAACATTTTAATATTTTAAACTTGTTTAGGAAATGCAATTGCTGAAGCTTCAGTTTTGTTTAAGCCAAAAACAACAGCTATCATAAATTAGTTTTGTACTTGTGTTTCAATTCACGGCTCTATAGCTTGACTATCAGCGCAGCAGTTGAAGTGCCTTGTGTGGAATGCGATATCAGCCGTAAGAAAGTATTGTTATACCTTCTTATATACTAAGGAAAGTGTTTATTCTTGTAGAGAATTGTATGCTACTTCTCAAAGATTAATGTCCTCGAGAATTTGGTTTACTATCCCACGTGGCTCTAAGTTATTTGAGCACCTGCACTGAAAACAGTTCATGTTTAGAAAACATACATTGTACGTTTAGTCTAAGTATATTTCGAAACAAATTAAATAAATGAAAGCAACTCGTAAGACGAGTGACCTTGAGATAGTAAATTTCTCACATTGTAGCATAATTACTAGCGCTTTTTGAAGATCTCGTTTCAAGATTTGCGTTACCTTCTTATCTGAAAGAAATTAATAAATCCTTCACCTCACGGACTTAAGAGGTGAATGTCAGTTTACATATACATTTTCAGAAAACGGGAGCGTAGATCAATGTATTTAACTTGGACAATTAAATGTTATTTCGTGCTATCTATTATCACACAACAACATCAAAATCAAAGACGCCAACTATTGAATGAGTACTGACATCTTAAATGTCATCAGAAATAGTCCACTTTTAAGCCAGTGACATGTTTGCAGAAAATATGTTTACTATAACAAAATATAAGAAACCTCATAAATATTATCATTAGTAGCCAGAACATTTACTTGTTTTGACTACTTTAATAAATTTAAAACAACTATAACTTTATCTTTAGATGTTAAATATTTTTATAACTATTGAATCGATTTGTATGTGCGATAAGTATTATGTAAGACTTAGTTTCTTTAGTAAATAACACGCCCTACAAAGTATGCTCCCAATTTCTACGAATTTCGACTTTCAGGGTACTGCATTACCGAAATTGTCACTGCATGGTTACATTCGACTGCCATAATGTAATGATTCTATTTGTATTTTTCAGTTAAATTAAACAATGTGAAATATGACCCTAACAAAGTATAAAAAAATCTACAAAATTTATTTCTGTTGCTCTATAGTTCAGTATTTAGCGCTACTTAAATAGATGAAAAAATTTTACAAAATGATTAACATCCTTACTTACCCATACCAAGGTTTCTCTTATCAACTGCATATTTGTATATACATCATTAAAGACGAACTATCTGGTGTGTGCAGCAGTAAATATAAGTGTCTAATTTTATCAGTAATGAGAAACTGGGGGTCTTATTTACGTACAGTATGTACATAATGATGCGTGTTTCAGGTCCCTATTACAATTTTATATTTTATTCGTAGCACAAAATTATATTCTGATATTTATTTTATCGAAAACATAAACAATTTTTTTTAAAAAAGTTGGCATTAAAACACATAATTTAAATTGTGTATTTATGTATATATGTATTTATTTATTTATTTCCTGGAATTTAAAACTGCGTGAATATTTAAACAAGCTCACTAAAAATAGCTTAAATTTTAAACAATTTTATGCATACCACCAGTCAGAAATAACGAAAATCAGGAAATCCTTAGGTATTTTTTCACGTTCATGATTTAAAAAGAGAACTTCCTTGTAACGAAATGCTTGTGCAACTTCAAAGTTACATAAAAAACTATTTGCAGTACTACGTGAAATGCGTTTTGCTTGTGGTTGACTACAGAGACCAATTAGAGAAAATGCTGGTGCACAGATTTTTATCACAGTGGATGGCAAATGTCTGAACCAATAAAGAGGCGCCTGCGGAAAAACTAGCATGCAACTTTCGGTGATTGGAAGTAATTTCTCTGATTTCATTTCAGATTGCAATGGCTGTAGCATTTAACCAAATTAAACTGAGTTCTGAGGGTACGTTATTCCATTCCCCGGCATCTTCTCTGCAATGCAGTATATTCGAGCTTCAGGAGTGAAAGTTGAAATAACTGTTATTTTATGAATCTTACAGCCAAATAATAATAATTATTATTATTTTTCTGTAAGATTCATAAAAATATTAAAGTGCCTGCCAAACAGTCTTATTAGGCCACAGCAGGTAGGCACTACATTAAAAAAATAACACATATCATAACAACACAAGATAGGTGATTAAACATATTAATTCCGTGATGAATAATAAAGCAATTGATATCAACAGTAATAAGTTTACAGCGTAAGTAAATTATTTCAACAAAATTAATAATATAACTTATATTATTATATACAACACGGATCTCCTTATAAAGAAATATGTCCTTGAGAATCTACTCCCCAGAAATATTTTTCAACACTTAAGATTTTTGAAAGTCGAAACAACTGGTGGGTTTCTTCAACATTTTCTGCAAGAGTAGAGTAAGGGGTTGTTTTCGATTGTTACATTTTAATAATTTCTTCAGAAATAAATTACACATTTAATTTGTACCGGAATACGTGTTATCGAATGGCTTCTTAATTTTTCTGGCGATATTTATTGTAATTATCAGCAAGATGTGGATGAAAATTTTTAAAGTTATTTTAAACTCTATTCTGGTGACAATAGTTCAAACATTCTGTAAATAACATCTTTGCGCGACTGTAGTATGGTATTTTACCAAAACAGATAGTAAGCAGTGATAAAAGACCATGTAAACAATCGCTGTGAACTGATATAGCATTTTTAGCACCTCGTAACGGTTTCGGTATTCAATGGTTTCCTGAAATCAATGTACAGGAAAATTGCTACAGATATTCTATCATGAGTAACAGTTAATAAACCACAGTCTTACGATGTGATTTCACGTTTATCCAAAATTTAAATAATTATTCGCGGATATATTTTATTCCTAAAAAAATTACTAAGAGTGGACAGTTTCCCTATTCCTAAAGTAAAAGTGAAGATTTTAAAATTCAGGTATGCTACATCAATAAATCCTCTATGATCGGAAATGCTAAAATAAAATATATAAGACAAAATTTTAAAACTATTAGTTTCCTGTAGTTTTTCTTTTGCATTTTTTCCTTGAGACAGTGTATGTTAATTTCATGCAATAATGTTTTCCTCACTTGATTAATTAAATAGTTTATCTTTACGTACCATACTCGGGGAACAATTACATATGAAATGGTGCCATTACCTTGCTGTGTTCAACTCGTATGCTGACCTGTATGGTATTATAATTTATAAGCTTATAAAAACCTAAGCTATACTGCAGGATCAAAACGTTACATTATAATTGGTTTGTACTAACTGTTTCTGTGGACAGATTACTTCATTTGATTAATGTATTTTTAATTTTAGAGCGTATTGCAATTTATTTAATTGACGTCCGATATTGCTCACAGTCTTCTTTACGAAATAAATACCAGCGGTTCTATTGCTCCAGATATGTTCTTTATACCAAACATGGACCGACTGGGCGTAATATTTTTTTATCTGGTCTCTTCTGTTCCTTGAATATACTCACCACATTTGTACTCTACTTCAACCTTGTAATGTGATGTTTGTTTGGTAAGGTCTACTCTTTCTATAAATGAAATAAGGTCATGACATTCTTCTGTACAGCGACATTACGTGGATTCGAATAAATCAAACGCATGCTTTTCTGTGTCTATCATACAAATATGGTTGGTGTTCTAGATAGCAAAAGTCTGGAAAATGTATGTAGCATCTTTGAGGTGCCCCAAAAAGACGTTTACAATAGGCACGCGGTATTTATAACAACATAGAATATTATTTGTATGTAGCTTAAAATTAAGGGGCACACATTTAGCAGTTTTGCGTAATACACAACATGCGTGGCACTCTACACTGTAAAAAAATCTCCCTGAACAATAATGGAAGTTATTAACTTATACAGAGTATGAAAAAATAAACTATACAAATACACATATAAGTATGCATTTGACTGTTTACGAAAACAACATCATTGATGTAGGGCCTACGGTAAACAGTTTTACTTTGCCTACTTCTTTAACACTCGTCGTGTTAAATGTACAAATAATTAGCTACGTGTAGAGGGAGAGAAAGTAGTATGGCGGAACTTGTTTACCTGCAAGTGATGGTCCTGTGACCACAAGCCATGCTACTGCCAGGAGAACTCGCTGAGGCTTGTATCCGGTCACGTGATATCAATGGACCACAGCCAGGGACGTACGTCGAACCAACTACCAGAGCCTCGAAATAACCAACGGTATCTATCTCAAAGTAAAGTAGGAATATTAGGCAAGTTCACAACGTACTAATACACGGTGTGTCTGTTTTACGATACTACACTGTTAATTTACAGAAAAGTACTGTAATTTTATGGAAGTGGCTTCCGTAATATTTTGTTTACGGAAATTTGTCGGTATTGCCAGTTTACGGATGTTTGATCGTATCTTTTGATAAATTCATGAAAATATGTTTCTACAATTTTAAAGCATATTTTACTGTTTCTTAAAGTAGTATTAATAATCTTTATGAATCTTGGATGTCAAGTACGAAAGTTGTCTCTTATAAAGTTGATATCTTACCACTGCATGGAACTCACTCATAAATTGTCACTGTGGTTCAATGGTTAGAGCTTCTGCCTGGCAATTACAGGGTCGTGTGCTTAAATCCCAGCAACTTCGCAAAATGTTTCAGGTTTCTAAATAGTGCGTCAGAATCTCGATAACACATAGTTAAAAACAAAATGTAGTATATCTAGAAAATGGAGTGCTGGTAGATTACAGAAATTTAAATTTTGTTTGCGGAAAATGGATTGTCCGTTATTTTACGGAGGGTTCCGTTATCAAGAAAAACTGAGTGTCCGTTACTTTACGAAGATTTCTGGATAATTTTTTGCCAGTACTTTTCCGTAATTTCACGGAAATTTTTTCTAACAGTGTACTAAACTGTTTCCAATATCTTTAGCAAATGAAAAATCCCCTTGGACGATTCCTACAATGCAGGGGCGAAGGAAGATCACCGTAGTGTTATGATTACCAATAACCTCGCCTGGAGGACGGGATAACGACGACACTGTAATTATGTCACCAGTTGCACAAGACCAGGGCCTCAGCGATTCTCCCTACCTCCACTATAGTGTACCAATATAACGCAATATATCGGGAGAATCGGGGTCTGTGTCGGTCTTCAACAAGCCTCCAGCCGTCACCAGCTCGCTAGGGTGGTCCTGGGTCGAGACCCACGACGTGCCACCGTCCGTCGATATCCGAATATACTCATCATCAGCCTCCGGCATCATGCTAACGGTGAGATCTAAGGTGACCAGAAGTTCACCCGTCATAGAGTACAACATACACTTAATTATCTTAACAGCCGCTCCCCTCCTATCTAAATTATGTAGAACAACCGTGTAGTAATCTGTAATCTAAACTATGTAGAGTAAAGCCACAGTAATTAGGTAACACATTTCAGTAAATCGCAACCCTCACCCAAAGCATAATCCCCTAACTAGTTCCAGTACAAGTGCCTACTTCTGACTTCAGCTATCCCAAACACTTCAGCTCTTGTGCAAAACGGTTGGATAAATGTAATATGACATTTGGTTGAGGCACCTACCGCTCCTCACCTCCCACTGCCATCGTGGTAGTTAAGGGTCAAGAATTAAAACATTTGCACACGCGTTCCGCAGCTTTACATATTAGCTTAAAGTGCTTAGCTGGTTATTACCTATGTTAAAGTAGTCGCGCGTTCAGTAGTAAAAAATGTTGATAAACAATCAGTGTTTTTACTTTATTATTCTGCGCATATGTAGTAGGCTTTCTGATAACTAACAGCAGGTTATTAGCTGGTCATTTGAACGATTTGATTCACTGGTTCCGCCGCCCACTGTGGATTAGTCTATAAACTCAACTGTTTCTTGGACACATGCCACTGCGAGCTAATGTTGCTGAGTTGCAGAAAACCGCACAATACAAAAACAAAAAAGTCAGCATTAGCTGTTGTAAACACAATTGTGACATATGCAGAATTCCGGAAAAGAATATACTCGTATCGAGAAAGGCGACACAGAAACAAAAAGTGAACATTATAACAACAAATGAGTGTATAAGAAAATGAAGGACGATATCCATGAGAACACAGTGACAAAATACTAGAATGGGTGTAAACATAGAAGACACGACATAGAAAACAGAAGGAAAAGTAGCAGGCTTACTACGATGGCAACTTCACATGCCCACAGGTGTTGCTGTACTTACAATTTGATACCTTAGTGTTTAAAAAAATGTTAATACATGTTGCAACAATAAACAATATGCATTTAGCTTACATTGCGACGTATTGAGGTTTGAGCTACGCCATTTAATTGAATATTTGTATTTAAATGTTAGGCACGTGTATTTTCACGAAGTGACATACTGAGTTACATCAGTTTGGATGAACATTTGAGTCATAAATCGAGTTAGAAATGTCCCGACGAAGTGGCGTATCTTGAGATACGTTTCTTAACATGAATACAAATTATTCCAATATGAGATACACTGAAACTATAATCTCTAATGACTTCCATCCTTCATGTGAGTAACGATAACACCTAAAATAGTCGTAACCCAAAATTGCGATTTTTGAGATACATATTTTCGTGAAAAAGGGGACGATTTGTTTTAGAATGTGTCGCAAGGATGTGCGCTCGTGAAATTTGAACTAAAACATATATTTCTGTAACGATTCCCTAACATTGGAAAAGGAACAGCACCATTCTGGATAGTATTTTTGAACAAATATCTGGAACCACAGGAAAATCAGTCACATTCACGAACGTTTATCTTAGAAAGAGAAAATATGTTTTAATGTAAAGAAAACGTTCAACTAACCACAGAGCGAAACTTGTAGGCTAACTCGTCAAACTGACGTTGAAAAAATGCGACTTTCACGCGAATTATTTTCCCCTTACATATCACAGCAGACGGTTTTCATTAATATTAACAGTGCTATATGTTTGTAAAGTTTGTCACCAAACTAGTTTATTGCAAAAGCAAGTGACTATTTGCATGTGGCGAAGATTTGTATACCACATAACCACAGAACCTAAACTTACAACTTTTCAAATAATTTTAAAAAATAAGATTAAAAATAAACAGGAAAACGTTTCTAACAATTACAAATCATAGACTACGCTGCTACTTACAATACTGAAAGAAGTAATACAACAGTACAAAAATACAACGTAGATGGCACTCACCCTACAATCAGACGCATGTTAATACCGATAGTACTAGTGACTTCATCCAATGCGTCATGTTGGTTAGTAAAAATCAGTTTTATAATTTGCATACTAGTTCTTTTTAATGTGGGCTGATTGTTTTACATATTCGTCAAGTTCATTCCAGGCGCGCACTGTAGAAACATTAAAGAATTTGAAATAAGCACTTGTGCTATGCATGTGTGTAATTAAAGCTAGAGTGGTTATAGAACGGGTACTAACTGTGCGGCGGAAGATAAATTCAAATTTGTTTGCTAAATCTAGAGGAGATTTAGAATTTAAAACTATTCTTGAAAGAAGAAAACCATGTAATTTACATCAGTTTTCTAGTCGCTGCCGTGACAGATTTTTCTAATGACGTGAAACACAATCACGGGTTTTAAGATTAAAAATTTTACGCACGCATGTAATTTGAATCTTCTGCAATCTATTCGCATGTTCGTAAGTAAGGTCGCTGTCAGTGGTGGCTCGAGGGTTGTTGGCAAAATGAGGGGGGGGGGCAAGTTGTGGAGAACTGTACACTCCTGTGAACTCGCCGCCGTGTACTAATGACCATGAAATATCTACTGGCTGCTTATTCTGTTGTGACCAGTCAGTAGCAAAAAAAGTCCTTTTGTTTGTTTACTTGTCTGTATGTGTGCATTACCTGATTTTCTGTCACACACCATTTGCTGCAGTGGCGTATTATTACAAAGTTTAGCCGGAAAGGGGAAGATAAATGAGCTAGAGATGAAAGGTAACAGTGTTTATAACATATATAAGGTGCAAGGAATGACAGTAATACAGAAATAAGAGGCGAGTAGAAGGGATAGGATAAGGCGAGACAGGAGATAGACAAGGGATCGTTCTCCTTCACTAAACCAACAGGAGACTCACCATTTGTGCCGCCGTTGAAGGTAGAGCTCTAGTCAGAGGGTCGCACCGAGACTCGAACCCAGAGTCCCTAGGTGCGGTCGCCGCCGGAGCAGAAGACTCTCTAGCCAACTCTCTTCTCCAACTCCCTCCAGTAGCTAGCTCGATGTTTATACCATTATTCGCACTTCCACCAGGCCGTCAAAATTCTCCCATCTGATTGTCTCCCAGTTATGCCCAGGGGCGGAGCAATCCCTGCTGAATCCAGGAGTTCGCAAGGTGTTTGGTAAGTGTTAAGACCCACTTAACTCCTCAAGTTATCGGATTCCTGGAACACCTCTGTTGCCGCAATACGCCTTTTTTTACTGACTTGTTGATTACCCAGCACCCACTGACCGCCTTTCTGCGACGGCACCGAAGCCGTAGGGTTGTGCAACCATACTACTGCTTTACCGCGACGCCACCGACGCCGCGGGATTGCGATACCGTAACAGTATGTCCAAAATACTTCTTGAATCTGTAACATAGCTTCAATCACAGATAATTAAAAACTATTGGCTGTGTCCTGTATACGAATGTTGATACCCGTGTTACGAGTGTGTAGTCGAATCTTATGCCGCTCCCCTTTTAACGTGATTTTGTTTCTCCACTGTCCACCAGACAGAAGCTCTTGACTGCTGAGCCAAGCGGTCGGATAACCATTTTTATGAACGTACGTCTTCCCGAGTGAATTATACCGAGTCGTAGAAATCCTCTTTTCCCCTGCTCTTCACATTTCACCATGATTCCATCGTAGTGTTACATTTCATGTCGTCATGCATGGTTAATCAGATGCCTACGAAAGTACAGTCAGAAGTCTTCTTGAGATGGGTGATACACTGCACTCTGACACTTCCACATTCAATATTATTATCATTAAGTCAATGTTTACGCATAAGAAAAAATTTTGTGAAATGTGAACAGTTAACTGTAATATTACAGTAAAGGTTAGACTATCGTGTCCGTGGTATTTCCTGCACAGAACAAAAATTTTACGAATTATTTTTTTTATGTGTTGAAACAAGTATTTTCTTGAAGAAACTAAAATTTTTGTTGCCTGTAACAAAACTGATATTATTTGGGGATTTATTAAAATGGTAGCTGTTATATGTTACTATTATTTGGGGGATTTCACTCAGATGGTAGTTACACTGTGGGTTTATTTAGATATTACTAAGGGTTAAATGACATTAAAACAGTTATGGTTTAGCGAGCATTTACTACACTACAATTGCAGTTACACTGAATACACAATAGGTTACGAAGTATCGTACTAATTTAGGAGGGGAGCACAATATTACTGATTATTAAAATATTATACTATGTCGAGGGTTGCTGTCACATACACTGTTAGAAAATTTATCTGTAAATTTACGAAAAGTAACGGTAAAAGTTTCTCCGTGGATCTTCGTAAATTTAAAACCTCTTCATAATGTAGAGAAACGGTATTCTTCGTTAAAGTTACAGAACTGCCCGTAAATACACAGAAACTTCATTACATATAAAAACGAAATTCTTCGTCAAGTTACAGAACTGCCCGTAAATATACAGAAACTTCATTACACACAAAAACTGATTTCTTCGTTTGGTTACAGAACAGCCCGTAAATATCAAGACACTTCATTACACATAAAAACATAGTTCTTCGTTAAGTTACAAAACTACCCGTAAATATACAGAAACTTCATTACACATAAAAACGGAGTTCAT
>PNEQ01083609.1:13224-59127 GCA_003012365.1 Medauroidea extradentata | reverse complement strand
TCGAACCTTGCTGCGCACACTCCACTCTACAGCGTGTCAGCAGGTGGTGTGCGGCGGGGTTGCCTAAGCTGAGTTTTCATTGCGCTCCCCTACGAAGACGGTACATTTCCGCCTACGGGTTTATAGTTAAAAAGTACTTGTTTTGGCTCGTACTACCTGCCCTCAAGCGTTGTATCATGAATTAATATACACCCTGTATATTCGAGAATGTAGGATAATTGATCGGTTGAATAGAAAATTATTAATTGTTTGAATCGATCGGGTATTGTTAAATAATAAATAATAACGATTGATTTTACATTTTAGTTATTAAAAATATTAGGGGTTATGTATACACATATATTGCATAGCATGTGAACCTTACATACAATACAACACTTGAATTAAATAATCGATTGCTCTAAGATGGCAGCATTAGCAATAACTTCAATGTCGAGTCGAAGATTGCCGAAGGTTAACGAGCATTTCCGAGTATACCCGATGTATTTTTTTAACTAAATAATTGTTATATAAATTATTTTAAAAGATTTTATTTTTATTCGATTTTTTAAAATGCATGTGGGGTTAGGATGGAATACGAAATAAAAAAAAAATTTGGAAGACTCGGAAGAAACCTCTAAGATGGCGATGAAAAACAAGATGGTGGAATTTTTAAACTTTTTTAGAATTTTTTTTTTCAGAATTTTTAATTTTTTTTTATTTTTCGAAATTGACATCATTCAAGATTGCGGCCGGAAACAAGATGGCGGTTGGAAACAAGATGGCGGCAGGAAACAATATGGCGGCAGGATGTCGGGTTACAGGGGTCAAAGGTCAAGGTCAAAAATCATGGTCACCCACACACCCACAGCCCCGAGCCCCTGTCCCCGGACGAACCAAATCATACTACTGCAGTGATAATATAGAATCAAACTATTAGACAATATACCCTAAAATCATGTTCTTGTACAATTAGTAAATAAAACAAATTAAGAATTTAACCATTGATAAATGCGTTCCAAGACTGAGGCAGTAAAATAAGAAAAGTCAGGTGCTTTTCAGTATTCATTATGAAAATCTTTTATTAAGTAATGCAAACATACCTTGACAAAATTTAAATTTAATTTTAGTTTAGTTTATTTCTCAGGTTTACAATACTTAACATAGATGTGGAAAAAATTTGCATATAACCTACTTGGTTTCGAACTTTATTAAATTTTTTAAATTCCTCAGACGGATGAGTATGAAACTCCACACTCATTTCACTGGGTTGTAAGGTTGAGACAAAATTTTAATAAGAACAAGTCCGTGACACAAGATGGCTTGAAATATCATTAAATCACTAAACATCCTCAAGTAGCAAACATTAGGTACTTCACTAAGAAGTTTATACTTGGAAAGTTCACAATAAATTTTGGTACAAAGTTTCTGAATTGTCAAAGCTGAATGAATTTTGCAGTCAATTAAAAAACTAATGAGTCAGATGTCTTGAGGCTCACTAAAAATCAAAATGCAGAGACATTTTACACCCTTTAACCTCTTCTTAAAATTGCTATTAATTTCACTTCTAGTTTTGGCTTAAACACCCTTCCTGTGGTGAGCTACCATTACGTTAGCGGCAGATACAATCCCTGGCCATCGACAGGATCTGCCGTATGTACTTCCATCACGAGAGTGAAGGGAACAAGAGGGAATTAGCGTTTCTTGCGCTAACTTCAAAGTCACTGCACAGGCCTAGAGATGTCAAACCTCCATGTGTTTCGAGAAAGAACTAAACCTCGCATAACTGTACCGAAATCAGCTAATATCTATAACAATTTCACATGAAAACTAAATTATACAATACAAGTAAAATATATGCGAAATTTCCTAGTTAATTAGCATCTTGAATTTAGGCTCAAATAACAACATGTAAATACATTCATTATGTTATAAGTTTCATTTTAAAAAGTGCAATATCTGGAAGTGTCCATGGACTAATAATATAAGGAAAATTTGTAAAAACTATAATACTATTACAGCCTGCAGCAGTTGTGGCTATTTATTATCAGTTGTTGCAGCTTGTTTATCTTTACTTTCAACATTGGAATTCATCTGCCCCCTCCCTTTACCTTCTTAAGATAATCATACAATTTCTACCTTTCACCCTCCTCCCTTTTCCTCGGTTATCATTCTTTCCCTGCCTAATCTTTCTAGCCTTCTACCCATCTGCCTAATTCCTTTCCTTTGTTCTTGCCACCCCATTGTTCCTCCAATTCGCATGCATCTGCCTGCAATTCCTTTTTATCTCTTTACAGTCATATCATCGGTATTCATGTTTATAGTGTTCCAAACAACCTTGTTGTGCAGGAATTAGACATCACATCGATTAATTTGTTTATGTAACAACCTGAAACAAAACACTTGCATGTGTATACAACTACATTGTCAGTTAGAACATTCTGAAATGTATGCAGCACCTGATTTGATAGCTGACATTCTGGTGAAGCTTCTCATTGTCATTGACTGGGATAAAATATGAAATAGCCATCTTTAAACCAAGTAAGCCACGTTGTGGATTATATGTCCTGCCATCCGCAGGCTGCAGACATTCTCCTATGACTATAACTTTATGAATTTATTGTATATACGTGCACCATACAAGTTAAGGCTATGATCCACAATTTATACTGCTTGCACAATAATTATTTTTTATGCCAAAACAAGAGCAGATGTCGAAAAACTGTTCCACAATTTTTTAAAAATTATTTTATTATGTATTTTTTCTAGACAAATATCATATTAGATTTGACTAATAAGTTCATTAATTGAAATTTGTATAATTAGGTGAAATCACTGTACATTTTGTATTGAAAAAAAATATTTCACATAGTATACACTGTTTTTATCAAAATTGTGCAACAGTTTTTCGATCCCTGCTCTCGTTTAGGAATAACAAAATAACTATCGTAAAATCAGTAGAAATTATGGTTAATTGCCTTAAGTACGCTAAGTCATTTGTACACCCTCCTTAAAACTGAAGTAGAACTGGATATGGAATTTTAAATTGTAGAAGCTAATGTAACAAACAACTATGTGCTTAACAATGTTATTACATTGTTACAAACACCTTGTCAATTACAGGGGCAGCTATTCTTTGTTTTGAGTTCAATGTGATGAGCATCATTCTCAAGAATGTGTTTAATTTTTATACCATTATGCTCTCAGAACATTTATAATATTAATAATATGAAGAATGTGTGAAGAAAAATTTCATTTAGGATTTCTTTGTATAAAACAACTTACGGGTGCATGTCCATGTACACACACATCCATAAGGTTTTTAAAAGTATTAATCTTTTTAGTGGTAAACCATTTAATATTTCAATTTTAAAACAATAAACATGCACTAATTTACAACTGGTATTTTGCACAAAAAAAATTGCATATCTAGGGTCTGTGATTGGTTCCTATTTAAAAACCCTCAAGCATGTGAAGTGTGGTTATGATTCTGGCTTTGGAGTTTCGAACCCTTTTGTTTACACAAATTCCCTAATTCTGCTCGTCTGTGTTTCGTAAAGCATAATTGAGCGATTAGGATTTACACTAATGATGGTAATTACATTTAATCTTGTTTGAATGGTAATTCACGCAAGTCTGGTACCCAAAATAGGCTGATAATTTTAACTTTATTTGTATTGTAAGAAGAGACCCATTGGAAAATGTATATGAATAGTTTCAGGCAACATTTAGTCTGTCTTTTATTATAAATGTAATTGTCTGTCTGTTTTAAATTGCTTAGTTTAAGTAAAAGGACCATAATGAATTGTTTAGAGCTGATTTCATGTAGAACATATAATATTATTCCTAACTGTGCTACATTAAACCTACGCCGAAGACCTGTATTTTATTTTTATTTTTTTTCCTTTTATGGTAGCACTAGACTTAGCGGACTTGCCAATTATATTAACATAACACTGAATTTAGATAATTGTTTGGTAACATTTTATTGCAAAAGGACAGTTCACATTATGTTATTCAGTTTTTACATGTATTTGTGTGAATGCAATGCAAAGTGTGTGAGGCATCATCAAACATTATTTTGTTGTGACTGTTGTAGGACTACATCTAATATCAGCAGAAAAGAGACATCATCACCGGTCATGAGTAGTTGTAGCCAAAGTATATAGTGGCTAGCTCTTACCCAGCAGTCTGAAGATCCTGAACCAGACAATCCAGCGCCAGGACTAGAGGAGTCACTGAATGACTCAGTGCCGGTAACTGGGACGTCTGGTGAGTGTTCTGTGTCTGATGTTATTACACCACCTCGCGACATCAAACGCAAGCAGAACAGTGATGGTGTTGTAATGGCTTTAGCGGAACTTTCCGATGCCTCGCGTCAATCCAAGCGCGCTATTGTTCACAAAATCAATGTAGCAGTGGACCCACATGAGTCATCCCTCAATGGATTTATTTCCCTCTGTTACCCATGTGGCGTACAATACCTGTGGTCAGACAGGGCTTGCTTATGAGCAAAGTGATGGTGATGATTTCAGAGGAGTCTGAAAAGGCTGAAGCTACATAAAATAATTTGACATATTATTGTTCATAGTAAAATTTGCAATTTCTTGGGACCTATCTTTTTTAGATTGATACTGCTATGCTGTTTTTCCTAAATTTTTAAATATAAATTTTGTAACTGTGTGCGTATATTTTCTGTGTTGATACTGCAACTGCTTTTATTTAATGTACTGTATATATCTTGTTTGATTAATCATGTGTGTAGTCGTTATAAATCATGTGTGTGATGTTCGGTTCCTGTATTTTACACGTTAATAAATGTAAATGTTACTTGAATTGGAGTTGTCTTAATTAACCATGATGGTTAAACTTCATTTTAATTAGAATCCATACTTAGTAATATTCCATAGTTAGTAGTAATGAGCCCATGCTATCTACAGAACAGAGTATACCCAGTAGAACCTCTGTATTATAAGTTGTGATTTACCATGCTATCATTGGTGTAGTATAAGAATTCCATTTTGTGGCAGTGCTTTTTACAGCTACTGCCACGGAATATGCAGTGTTTTGCTGCCTAGTGACTTTCGCACAAACACACTCTGCTGGCTCTCAAATTGTACAGTACATCTAAATGAAAAATACTTTTCTGTATAAATAATTTGTACACATGATTATCTTCAGAACTGTCAAAAAAAGTAGCATTATGTGAGACAGACTATAATATTGATACGAGAAGTTAAAAAATTGAACAGTACACAAATCAACCTCTGATACAAGTCCCGGATTTAGGTGCAGTGCTTGAATCACTAAATATCTTGAATTGCCATAAGATTTATGGTTGAATCAAGTTTTAGTACATACATACTACACTACCAAATTCTTAAAGTGAAAAAAAAATATTATCAGTTCACATTAATTGATCAGTATAAATACCAACATTTAAAATTATTATTTTTACTAAACATTTAGGTTTTTACGAAAAATTTTTATTCTAAAAAAAGCCCCTTTTTGCAAAGGATTGATAGAATTTGCTCAATACAGTTTAGAGCTTTAGTAGTGTGACAGACAAAATCAGTTTGTTTTTAGTAAATAATGAAATACTTTTATTCTGACCAATACATATTGTGTGATATGAGTATACACTGAAATGAGGATCGTTGTAAGTGGAAGACAAAGGCCAGTTGAGCACTATGTGCATAGTGTGGCATGCCTGCTTGCGTGGCTGCCGCTGACTGCTAGTACTAGTAGATTAAATACACTGTCCTTGGGAGGGCAGTCAGAAAGTGACAAGCCGGTTGTCTAACTTAGGTTATGAACAGTGATGACGGTTAGAAGTGTAGGCTGTTGGTGTGATCTGCTTTGGTAGACAGGGATTATTGTAGTAAACAGTAATGCTTCTCAAATATCTGGTATCAACTGATGATTTAGGTCACTTATCAGAAAGTGGTAGGCTTGCCCAGAAATTAAATATGTTAGTTTTTTTATGGTTTCTTTCATTTAATAATATTTAAGTGTCACTTTCCATGAAGGTTTACATCAAAAGAATAATTCTTTGCTATTTGAGTCCCTTCACAGATACAAGTTATTGTCTTGATAAATAACACACACTACCCAAATAGATGTTTATTTACTACAGTACCAAGTTCGTGCACCCTCAACGTTGTAGGGCTCCTTTCTCCAGTCATTAGACATTAAAGCTGTTGAAATAATTTTTGATTACTTACATATTTTTGGAATTTCAGAAATTTACACTGAAAATAGTCATATTATACTATACAAGGCACCCACTTTGTGGCGTTTACATTTCCTCAACTATTACCAAAAAGCAAACTATTATCCAAAAGCGAACACACTGGATTAATACAAGATCGAACAAAAGTCCACAGTGTTAAACTCTACGTCACAAAGCCACAGTCAGTCATTGGCAAACTTGAAACCTCGTAAGTACAAATTTTCTAAATTTCACATTCCAGGTTAATTTGGTGTTAATTTTCATGGCGCTTCTCGTGTTCAAAACTGATCTAAGTATCCTGCGCATCAGCTTCCTTCTATGCTGAAATTAAAATACCTTCTATCTATGATGTAGCATAATTGGACTTACGAGGCTTTTGAAGTAAGCCAACAAAACGTAATAAACAATTTTTATCCCAAAAAGAACATATAAATAGTTCATTATTTTAATTGGTGACATATTTTGCATCCAAACAGACAAATAGGTATGTGGTGCAATACCCGCAACAATGCTTATTTGCACACAACACTACTACCCTTGCCTGCTGACAAGCCTACATGCCTAAATGCCCCTCGAACGTGCCTCCCAGTATTTCATAAAAAATTATTCAAACAAATATTTCTATCTATGAATTAGAATTGAAAAAATTGAAATTATAGTATGATGTAAAAATAGACGTGGTTGTGTGCCAGTGCACTTCACGTACAGAGGCAATGAGTGGTGAGCAAGCAAGAGATGCCGTTAGAGCCCACGGTCGATCACTGTCGTTAGAGTAAAATAGCAGGCAAATTATATTTGTAACAGTATGCTTTTATCGTATGTGTCAAGAACCAAACGATTTAACAACAGATACCAGAATATTTGTACCTTCAGGAGACTGAGTAACAATGCCCTAAATGTGCAGTTTTTAGTAATTTTTATTTATTTTCCCTCTGTAAAGACATTACAATAGGACTAACGTAAAAAGTGACTCCTACAAGTATTGTGAAATGGGATGAATAAGGGCAAAATTTCAAATCAAAAGTTTCAGCATGTTGTTTTAAAACCCTGCTTTTTCCTAAATTTGGCAAGTTAATAATTTTTCAAAGAGTAATTTTACTAAAATATAATTTGATTTTAGGTAAAGGTCTAAGCTAGGAATCGTTTCTAATTTGTCCCTATTTGCCCCAGTGACCCTATTCACCCCCATTTTACCATTTTAAAATAAGCTATGTTCCCAGTACAGTTATTTACAGGCACATGGGTATACGCACAAACGTTGATTTGACAGAAAATGTCTTGCTAAAGGATCAAGTTTAATGGCAATATAAATTTTTCATCTGTATGTTTTACACTTTTGCATACATCTCAACACAGTAGAATCACATTAAGACAACTCTATAAATCCTTTGATGTGGAACTTCTTAAGAGGTTTTCACTGTATGAAAATTTACATAATGGACACAGTTACCAAATTTTGTTTTAACAGTGTAAAACATTGTAATAAACAAACTAGTACATGTTTTCTTTTGGTATACATGTACATATTAAATTTTATTCTCCCATTTTAATGTACAGTACTTTCAGCAGGCCCAGGAGTGTAGCAGCACTATACCTTTCAGCCAATCAATAACCGTACATTGTGGTGATACAATTTTTAGTTGTGTGCAATGAAAGTTATTTAACTTGCAGTATATGTAAGTGGTTCCTCAGATTAGAATGTATCCTACTGTGAATGCTAAAAATCTGTCAGTAGCAGAAAAGGTTACAGGAATACCCAGAATTCTGCAAGCAACCTTTGGCAACTGTGTGTGTCAACAGAGATGTTTCCACGTAGTGCAGAGTTCATCATTACCTTACAAAGGAAGAAAAAGGGTATTGCAGTATTAAGTTCATTTTATGTGATGAATTATTTTTTACTTTACACTATATTTTGAAAAGGACCTATGATGAAAGCTAAAAATATTTTTTTCTTTCCACTACCCACTTGTAATCGGAAGTAATTTTAAAATTGTTTAAGACCTCTGAATAGTGTGTAACTACACACTGTGAGTTTCTTCTTGTCAATTTTGAACTATGAATTAATATTTGAAGAATTTAAGCTTGGCGGTTGAGAATTAGTTAAATATCTAGAAGTAATATTTCACAAATCTTTGGAGGCGGGGACGTTACCACAGGATTATAAAGAAGCAGTGGTGATCTCAATTTTTGTGTAGGGGGAGGGAAGGTTTGGTAGCTACAGACTAGTGGGTCTTACTTCAAATACTAGGACAATATTAGAGTGGGGGTCTAGTATGTAGTGCAGGTTATGAGCAAGAGGATTTGGGTGCAGAATTATAAATGTGGATTTAGGAAGGGTTATTCATGCAAGACACAACTGGCCGAGGTTTTAGAGTAGTACAGACCGGATGAGCAAGTGGATGCCTAATTTACTAACTTTCATTCAGTTATGTAATATTGTATCACCTTTTGGGGTTCTTCAACCAACAGCAAAAGGATATTCCTGCTACAGAAAAAAGCTATTAGAATCTTATGTAACAAAAAGGAATAGGGATTCCTGCAGACGACTATTCACTACTGATAAAATATTGACCTTTACAGGAAAATATATACCCAAAATTCTTTCTTAAGTCTCTGATATTATACATAATTTCCAAACCAACACAACAGTTCACAACTATAACTCCAGACAGACAGGTTACACATGTTTCCTCAGTCTCCCATTCTCTATATCAAAAAGTTTTTAACGACTCCACTATCAAAATATACAACTCTCTATTGCAGAATTATAAACACTTGTGCAGGACTAACACTAAGCTAATCAAATACAAAATCAAGTCCTTACTAATTGGTAAGGCATTTTATTCTTTGGAAGAGTATTTTCCCTTTTATGATAATGAACAATGTAAATAACTTAAACTATGAAATGCATTTTATTGAAAAAGATGTGTATAGGTGTAGATATTGGTAATTTTTTTTCCCTTCAAGCAAATGTATGCATGTGTGTGTTGATTTTGAATTTATGTTTCCATTCAGAAAATTTAATTATATTCCCACTGTATGAATTATATGTTGCTGCTGTGCATTAGTGTAGTATATGGATATGATTTTTTCCTTTTGACATGTTCTATAGTCATACGGCCATGGCCAATGAAAAGGGCTCCATAGAACAAAAATAAAAAAAGTAAATAAATGATGATGCAGGGAGACTTAGGGTGGAGGAGGCAGGTAGAGAGAGTGGCATTTACACGAAGAAGGGCTCTAGGAATGCTGGGAAGGGTAGTGAAAGGAGTTAGTAGCGCAGTGAAGGAAAAGGTGTACATTGCAATAGTATGACAGAGTATGCAGCAGCAGAAAGCAACCCTTATGTATAATCGGAGGTGCTGGAGCTAGAGAAGGAACAAAGAAGGGCAATAAGGTGGGTGGAGGATAAATGGAGAAGGCAAGGTCCTAGTGCTATGCAAATTAGTGAAGTGTTGATTAGTAATAGTGTTTGCTTGTTTTAGGTCTATCGTATAGTGTTCTATGTTGACATGTTAATTTTAGATTGTGTAATTGAATAAAGACATGTGCAACGTGCGATCTGAATAAATCTTTTGGGAGCAATTCCGATAGAATGGATTTTGCTGGTAGTGTAGTTGATAAAGTTTAATTACACTGTGTGGTGCTTTTTCATAGTGAAATGTTATTTAGGTATTATCCAAGCAAAGTTTATCATGCTGTATCAGTTGATTTGCAATGGTGGTGTTAATATGCACTGATGGAATTAAGTAAATCACTTTCGTATTCTCAGGTATAGTAAAATTACAGGGCTCTGTTTTACTGCCTTATACTTTTGTATGTAAGCAGACAGCCAAGGTAAATATATTTTATATTTTTAAAATAATTTGTTGACATTATCTGGCGAATAGATTCAATTTTCAGTAGGGCAGGACTTGGAATTTTGAAATTGATATCACAATATGAAAAGAGTGGGTGGATTTAATTTTAAAGTTCAATATCAGTGTATTGGTATCAAACAGTAAAATAAAACTATTCATCTCTATGTTAACGTGTGGTATCATTAGTGTAATAAGTTAATTGTCAAAATTACTTTATCTCGACAGTAATGGACTGTAAAAAAATCTCTAGTGACGTTAAAAGAATTGGTGTGATACTCGAAGGAAAGGAGAAGAGTGGAAAGTCTGGTCCGGATCTACAAGGCAGAAAAGAGGGATTAATAGTGAGAAGATGAGGAGAAGACTAGAACATGGCAGGCAATCTATGTTAGAAGGCAGGTGAGGGAGGGGAATTTACTTTTGGCAAAGTTTATGCAGGTGAATGGGGTCTGGAAGGTTAGCATGTTTGAGAGAGCGGTTACAGCTCGCTATCAGGTAGGTGCCTAATATCAACTGAATTATTATTAAATAGATTACTAACCGATATGGAGTAATAATGAATCAGCAATGTGTTTTACCACCCCTCTGTGTTTAGCAACTGGGCTTGGGACCAGCTAAGGCCACATTACAGGTAGCCCATAAAAGGGCTGTTTTTCAAATTGTTTCAATGCACTGTTTACTGCTGCGTGCCATAGCCTTGGATGATTTTGGACCATTGCCACTCAACTTCCCCTGCAGGAATTGTGAAAAAATCTTTGAAGCGGTTTCTCACTGATGACGATGCTCGTGAGCCAACATTACTTCTAGTTCTTCCTAGATCTTCCATCTGACTGCCAACTGATCGCCTCCATTCTCGTTCTGCCATCAGTTCACTGGCAGATGTTTAATTTTCAACAAATACTCTTGGCATGTACTGTTGTTGATTTGTCTTCATAATGAAGTTGTGTAGCACTGTAGTTGCAAGTACGATTCTTGTTACAATATCTGGCGATCCTTGAAGTGCTTGATTTAAGATTTGCCATCTAGAAAGTAGGATTCCAAAAGTATTTTCAATGGTTCTCCTTGCCCTTGAAAACATGTAATTGAAAATTGCTTGTTCTTCTGGCAAATCACGTCCTGTGTATGGGCGCATGATGTTGTCCTTCAATGGAAATGCAGCATCTGGCACAAAACGGCATGGCGTATTCACATCTGTACCTGGTTGCCTCTAGCAGTCAAGAAACTTAACGTTATTTTGTAGTATCATTCTACCAAATACCGACTGGGTAAATATACTGCCAACATCAACCCCACATAAATGTGTAGTCAGTGCTACAACAAGCCATCAAAACGATTGAAAAAACTTCTTATAATAAAAAAACTGGGGATCCTGTATTGGAAAACGCCTTGCACCGTACACGTTTCCCATCTATGGCACCGAGGCTATTGGGAAAATTCCACTTGTTCCAGAACTGTTGACGAATGTTTTTCCGAATTGATGAACAATTATTCTTGTATACCTGAAAAACTCTTCGCGATCTTCATTCTGGATGTACACAAATATTGTTCTATAGGCTCCGAACTTCTAACATCCCTCATTAATTGGTCGTATCCACCATCTCCTCCCAGTTCCGTTTTGTTCCTCAATCAATCAAAACACAGCAGAAAACAGTGCAAGAAGCATTTCAAAATTATTTAGAAGTTCCAACACAGCAGGATCCATTGCTGATCACGAGCGTGGTAATAAAGTAAATAAATCACAAAATAAAGGTACCAAATGTATCCAGTTAGTGTGACCAACCTAAACAAACAAAATTAACCTGGCAATAAAGAAAATATCTCGTTTAATATTCTGGCATTTCATTGGTTCGTCAAACAGCACATAAAGACTGTTCACGTCAGTTGTAGACGTGCAAGTTTCGTTGCTGTAACGTGTTGCGTTTACTATTTAACGCGAGATCTCTTGTAGCCGGGTCTTTAGCGTCCATGACGTGGACCCTCACTGTAACACAGTGAGCACATAGCATAAGTAAAGACATTCAAAAAGGCAAAATAGTCGTGGACGAAAGAAAATAAACAGATGAGTACTAACCTCGAGGGATAGAAGAAGTCACATCACAAAATAAAAAATTAAAAAAAAAACCACAGCTCTATGACTAACATACTACGTGGGTAATTTAAAGAATAATAACGCCGCAATCGGCTGTCTATGTTCCGAAGAACATCACCCACAAGCACGCACCACAGTGACACATCATGACTCTATCACTGCTGTACAAAGAGTGCTAGACCACAGCAAGGAAGTTAGCGAAGGGAGGAAGGAAGGGGGGTGTAAGGCAGCAGAAGACATCTTAAAAGATCGCCACTAGATGGCAGGGGAAACCAGAATAGCTTTACAAATTAAGGTGGCACAAGAGATTCACGTGGGCAGAACTCCCGAACGAGGACAAAATCACGTGATAATCATGCAGAGTACACACTCTCTGACACAGCAGACGCCTGCACTGCAGCAAACAACATTCAAAAGAAAGAAACAAAGCTTCAACTAAGGAATGCAAAATGTAGCCATGCACGTCCGGCTAACAAAGAACACGTTACAGCAGCCTGAATCGGCCCTACTCATAACTAACATGTGAAGGAAAGATTGACTGTAATAAAAAATCAAATGTACTGAAACGTCCAGAGTAAAATAATATTACTGAATGACACCAAATTTCTATTTAGTATTATGGAAACAAGACACTATCAATAAAATAAGTAAAAATTAAGAAAATTACCATAAATTTATGAAAATATAGACAAAATATTTTTATATTTATTTTTTATTAGTAGTGACATATATAATACAGCACACAGTGATGGTCGTGACTTCGGTTTGGCGGGAGCGCATCGTTTGCCCTAAAGGTGTTTGCTTTACAGTCGTTTGCCCTAAAATCGTTTGCCCTAAAGTCGTTTGCCCTAAAGTCGTTTGCCCTAAAGGCATTTGCCCTAAAAGATTCTCTTCTCTAGAAAATCATTGAAAATCTACATCTACAGACATACGCTCAAAATTTATATTAGCTCTCTATTTGGTACTTGTTTCGCCCCTACTAACCAATGGTGGAACCATTGACTCAATGGTGAAACCATTCTCGAAATGTTGATACATACTAGTAGTTAAATTTTTAACTGCTAAGCAGCAGCACATGAGCTATGCGACTTTCGATCCTCATCCAAGTACGTGAGCAGTTCTACTGATTCCCAACCTTCTGTGCCGTTTGTTGGCACATGCTCAATTGTTTGTTTATTTTGTTTTGTCTAGTTTGTCAATTCGTAGTGGTAACTAGATAATTTTTTTTATATTTTGGCAAAGTTACTCCACCCCAGCACTGTTTATTTCTTTAATCTTCGGTGAAATTGTAATAATAGTAAACTGCTTATTATTTTATAAAGAAAATTTCAGGTAATTATTTATGTGCAGTTAATGCAGTGTGGTATAATTATGGAACAGTTCGTGTGTAATACTTCCGTCCAACTCTAATCATTATCTGATCATATTTGTTTTCAAGTGAATCAACGATTTTTTATTGGTAAAATTTGAATTAAAATATCATTTTTGATTATTAAAACATGTGTGTGTTTTAAAATATTATGTTAGGAAGTATTGTTCGATACTGTCGAAATACTATTTTGGTAACATCAAGTAGCTACGACTCTATGCTGGCCTATAACCTCTAGGCATTCCTTTGTCTCGACCTTGTTGTTTCATACACATCATGGTGTGAACATCAACCAAAGTCTTAGTGCTCTTTATCGTTTTGTATTGTCGTAATCCGACAAGTTTTCTGCCTAGGGCGAGTTTATTTTTTCAATTCTTACCTTTTGTGCCCTAGTGTTACATTGTTTTTATGATGGTTCTTTTAAATTTTATTTTGTTTGCTTCTTTAATGTAGCAGTCCCTACCACGTGGTTTTAAATCTTTGCTATGTAGAAGGAGAGGAAGCCTATCCAGTATTTGAGGGATTTTTCTTGTCTACATCTTCCGATGTAGAAATAACACTATTTCCACTCGTCCTTTAGCTGTACCGTCATCGGTAGCCATGGGCGAGATGGAGAAGTAAAATCTTTCGGCGGTGGCAAGAGTGTCCCCATGAAGGACAGCCAGAGATGTCCAGCCAATATATTTATTTTCCTTCTCTCGTCCTAACTACTTGATGTGCACACAGCACTAATTATTAAAATTTGAGACTTTATTTAATATTCGATCACAACTTCTGCAAAATTAATTGAACAACAAAAATGGAAAATTTGTTACAATATGTAATATTAAAATGTAAGTTAATTAATTTGTTTTTTGTTGGGATCTACTTGTTTAACTTATTTATTATGATATTCTTGAGCTATACATGCTTTTCTTGATTTGTTAATATACTGTATTGGTTAATCTACATACACCAAATTCTCATTGTGCAAAGATTTTATTGTTATCTAATCAACTAATCAAGGTATTAAAAATATATTTTTTCTGAATTATTACAATTTTATTTACTAGACCTAACTCATTTCACAAAGTTTAATATACAATGGCTCTCATTGTCCTAAATTAAAATTAAATTATTTTTTTGTATGGTATCTGAAATTAATAATCTTTAATGTGAAGTGTTGGGGAAAGGAGATTCCGCTCTTTCTCTGACCATGAATAAGGAGCACTGATCAAAAACTTGTGTCCACGTTAGTGCTGTTTTACCCTTTCTTTGCTTAGCTGGCCTAGGAGCTGTCTTGATTGGTTTATCAAATTGGTTCACCCTTTCCGGACCTCCTAGGTTGGTTGGTAAAGTTCGGGGGAATTCCACCAAGCAGTATAAAAACGGTAGCAGAGCGTGGTTGTTGATTTGTGTTTCCTTTTGTGCATGATGTTGCATGTTGCTTCCCTACTTGCTTTGGGAAATTGGTAAATTGGTGTCTTTCACTCAGGACCATACATTCGGTCTGTGTTAGGGTTAATTTAGTATTTTGTTACTCTGTGTGTGTTTTTGTGTTTTCTTGTGGGCTCACTATCTTTCTCTGTGTTTGTCTTTTGTTACCTAATCATGGCAACTATAGTACCTAAGTTTCTGCGAAAAGATGAGTGCCAATATGAGTGTACCATCAGAGGTACACAGGCACCTGAAAATACTGCTGCTTCTTATAGAAACACCTTGCCTGCAGCTTTATTGACTGAGAAGCCCATTGATTTAAAACATTTAGAGTCTATTGACGTTGATGAGGAATACAAAAACTGTGTTTCTAAGGTCATCATTTTAAAAGAGATTTTTGATAACCTGGAGGATGATCCAATTCTCCTACGTACCCCAGACTTAAAAATAGGTTAGCCCACCTAAAGAGGAGTGCAGAAAACTTTTGTGTAAGTTTTCTGGACAACTTACTGAATCCCAGGTTCAATCCCTGGAAGATATTAAAATTCAAATTCAGGAAATGTTTGCGAACCTCGGTAAATTTCAGGCTTAATATTTACCTCTTCAAACCTCTACAGGAGAAACTTCCCAGACTTCAATCCTTTCGCACCAACTTGCTAACCCTTCTGGAGCCACTACACCTCTCTGTGTACCTCTTTCACTGTCACACCAGGTTGTACATTTGTTTCTTCACCTTCTCCACACACTAATGTTGTTGTTGGGACTTATCAACACATGTCCACTTCTGTGTTTCCAACTACACCTAACCTTGTTTCACCAGTCTTTGGAAAAATTACTCACCTCCTTGAACAAATTATACATGATTTCCCAGCAACTGTTTGTTTTTAACGTGCCTAAATTCTTAGAATATTTAAAGAATATTGTGAAACTTCAGCAAAGTAAAACTGTGCCAGAAGCACAACTTCTAGAGTTAATTTACCCATTTACTCAAGGACCTCTCAGTTAAAGGACCAGATTAGCCATTTCACAACATTTTTCTTTTGATGCGTACCATGCTGATATTCTACATTTATCATTCCTTCTAGACTTCTTACACAACTGCAACTCAAAATGTTGAACCATCTACAGGAACATAACGAGTCCTGTCTGTCTTTGTAAGTAGCGTTAGAGTGGCTATTATTGTTTTGCAGTTGACGTTACCTGAAAGTGAAATTGTCAACACTATTCTGGAATGATTAGCACCTCAGGAATGCTCTCGTTTAGTTTTTCTCAAAACCCACTTCTTTTGTAGAATTAGACATGGTGTGCATACATTCTCAAAAGTTCAGTATGCTGACCAGAAACATAAAAATATATTTCACCAATACAAACCTACCAAAACAGTTAAAGATAGTAAAAAATGGATACCTAGTGTTCCTAACCTCAGCCATGCGACTGAAAATCCTGCCAAATTGTAAATACCTGCCAAACCTCCTCAAACTAACTTTGAACAAAAACCTACTATCTCTTGTAACTATTGCAAGAAACCTTGTCATGTTTTTCAAATTGTTTCAAGTTAAAAGCAAAAAACAAGGACGGTGGGGAATAAATGTGAGCGATCTTCCCTGTAATCATGGCAGTCCTAACAATTCTCAATATTATGCTCACATACTAAAGTCAGTGAATCTTTGCCATAATTTTCAATACCTTTTTGGTTCTCATAAATTTGGTGACAAGAAAAAGAATTTGAGCATATGTCAAGTAAATTTTCCAAATATTAAGGGTATTCAGAAATTTCTAACCCCTCGTGTTGATGTTATTTTAGGAAGATTAACTATTAATGTGCTTGTTGACTCTATAGCAGCGCGTTCAATAATTTCTGAAAAATTTTTGAAAAATTAAGGTAATTATACCTGATCAAGTCTGTTGAACCTTGTGATATTCAGTGTTAAACAGCATCCAGAGAAGCGTTTACCTTTTTCTTGTTGTGTTTCATTCAAGGTTAAAAATTGGACATTTCACATGGAAGCATAAATGTCTTGATTCCAAAATTTTGGATTATGATTTATATTAGGTGCTGACTTTATGAAATCTACTGGACTTGTACTAGATATTCAAGACCAGAATATATTTTTTTAAATTGTCTCCCAACTACCATTTTTTTTTCAGATTGTTAACAGAATCAAAACATCTCATCTGAAATAAAGGCTCATTCAAAAGTTATTGCTGGTCCTTTTGCTCATTTGGACAAGTCACAACGGTCAGCGATTGAAATCCTGTGTGAACAGTTTTCTAATGTTCTCGCCTCTGAAATATGACTAACTGATTTATAAGAGTATGACATCAAACTAATTGATAAGGAGTATGTTAAGAGCCATCCATATAAACTAGCACCCTCTAAAATGGAAATTATGATAAATCAAGTTCAGGAATTGATAGATAAGGGCGTAATTGGACAATTTACATCACAATACACCAGTCCAGTCTTTTTAGTGCCTAAACCTAATGGAAAACACTGCATGGTGGTTGATTTTCGCAAAGTTAATCAAAAGATCGAAGTTTAATCTGTTCCTCTTCCTGACTTGCATTCTGTTTTTAATTGGTTTGGAAAAGCAAAGTATTTTACTACTATTGATCTTAATGCCGCTTATCATCAAATTCCTCTATTAGAACAGTCTAAGCTTATTCATTAGTTACCCGTATGTGTTTTAGCTATACATAAACACAATAGTAATTTAGAAATAGTTAACATATAAAACATTAGCATCATTGTGTTATAATTGATCATTAAGTAGGCAATTTAAAGGATTAGATACTTCCAAAATTTTCTAACCTCACATTAAGACTCATTTACAAAATTTGTTTACTTTCGCCATGTGAAAATTGATGGCTTTCTACTGGCTATTATCTAAACTTTTGTGTTCCATGGAACCTATACCAGTTCACTCGTGTTCCTTTCGGTTTAGCTACTGGTGGTCAGGTACTTACTCGTCTTTTGGATAGAATATTTCATGCATTACATTTAAATACGTGTATAACTATCTTGATGACCTTGTGATATATTCTGAATCTTTTGAACAGCATGTAGAGCATCATAAAGATGTTTAATTACGCCTAGAAAAGGCAGGTTTTTCTGTTAATACTAATACATTTGGTTTTGCTGTACTAGAAATTTCCTTTCTTGGTCAATTTCTTCAAATGGTATTTCTATTGATCCTGAGCATACTCGTGCTATTATAGACTTTCCTCCACCCCGTGATGCTAAAGAAATTGCTTGTTTCGTAGGCATGGTTCAGTTCTTTGGTAAATTTATATCTAACCTAACTGAAAAGGCAGAACCTCTGAACCGTTTGCGTAAAAAATCTGTAAAATTTGAAAAGGGGTGAAGAACAACACCAGGCATTCAAAATTTAAAAAAATGATATAATTCAGCCTCCTGTTTTGCACATGCCTTATTTTTCTAAAGAATTTATTTTACAAACAGATGCTTCTAGTTATGCCTTAGGAGCAGTCTTAGCTCAAGAATTTGAGGGTGTGCCGCAGCCTATTGCTTTCGCTCCACGAACACTCACACCCCAAGACAGAAAAGCTTCAAATATTTATGATTTAGAGTGTTTGGCTGTAGTATCTGGCATTGAGAAATTTCAGCAGTACCTGGAACATAATGAATTTCTTCTTGAAACTGACAATCAAGCTTTGTCGTGGCTTTTGGCTCACCCACGAAAGTTGGGAAAAATTGGCCGCTGGGTTGTCAGGATTTCTTCATTAAAATTTAGAGTGCAGCACATTAGAGAATCTCAAAATGTAGTTGCTGACACTCTGTCACGCATGTCTGATAATTCAAAATTTTCTGATGAACTTGAAAATCTTCCAAACTGAAAATTATTTTCTGGTTTTCCATTGGCATTTACTAATTTACAAGAGCACCAAGAATTGGATGACGAATTAAATCAGATTATTTCAAAGTTAAAATCTGGAATAAAACAAAAACCTTATTTTTTGTCCAAAGGGATTCTATGTTGTAAATCTTGTGAAAATCATAAACATGCTGTGCTACCTACTCACTTGAAACCTGTGGTATTCTTCAACTTTAGGAGCACATCTTGGTATTCACAAAACCGTTCAGGCTATTCGACAACATTTTATTTGGAAAAGAATGGATGCTGAAATTGCAGATAGAGTTAAACTTTGTAAATTATGTGCTTTGAGTAAACCTGCTCAGAACATACTTTTAGGATTTCTAGCTTCTGATGTTGCAACCAAGCCTATGGAAAAACTTTTAATTGATTTTGTTGGTCCCTTCCCAAGAAGTAAAAGGGCTAACAATACATTATTAGTCTGTGTGGATGCGTTTTCTAAATTTGTCTGGATTATACCTTTGAGAAAAGCTGATTCCATTTCCACTGAACGTGCTCTTCAAACACAAATATTTAAATACTTTGGTGTTCCTTCTTCTATTGTTTCTGACAATGGTTCACAATTCACCTCAAAGATTTTTCGGAACATGTGTTTTTCTTATGGCATCTGCCACATCACCCTGTCTCCTTACTACCCACCACCCTCACATGCGGAACTTTTCAACCGAAACCTCCGTTCAGCTCTAATTGCTTTTCATACGACGGATCAAACTAGTTGGGACAGTAATCTTTCTTGGCTTCAAATGACTCTCAATTATGCCAATCATGAATCACACAAAACTAGTCCTTTCAAACTTGTTTTTACTTATGCTCCAAATAATCTTTTGTCAAACTTATGGAGTTTAAATTATTGGTACCGGATTATCTTAGGGACATTCGACAAGTTTGGGCAGCAACCCTTAGGAATTTAAAACGAGCTCATGTCAAAAGCAGAGCCAAATATGACAAACACCGGGTTGACAACCCGTTTAAAGTAGGTGACCTTGTCCTTTGCAAGGCCCATCCCATCAGCAACACTGCTGATAAGAAAATGGCTAAACTTAGTTACCGTTGGTCTGGTCCCTACCAGATCCAGTGTTTTCTTACGCCTGTGACTGCTAGTCTTGCTGATTCTGAGACGGGTCATCACATAACTAGAGCCCATGTCTCCCTCCTGAAAAGGTATTATTCTTCTTAATTTTCTTCACACTGTAGGAGCTGCAGATTCTAACTGTGAATTGTGTGTTTTTGTTGTTCGCTGGCTAGCTACCAGCATTGTCATAATTTTTATGACCTCGACTTTTGTACAGTGGTCTTGCACTCACTTGTATTAGTCTTTAGGTCTATTCATTCGTGTGCGCGCACCAAAAAAATAATAATAAACTGCAATACTAGGTTAAATTCATTTTATGCTAAAGAAATTTTTCGATTGTTAAAATTATATTGTGCTAGTTCAAATAAAAGTTAGTTGGTGTATATATATTTTTTTTATTTCGTCTTGGTTGATATAGTTCATTTAATTAATTTAGTTGATATTGGTTATTTGGGTTAAATATTCTTGTTGTATTTTTTGTGTGTTGTCAATATTTTTTTGGGAAACTTTCTTGTGGTTAAATAATTTCTGGGAGATGTGTTCTTTGCCTTTCTTGGTGATTTGGGTTACGGTAGAATTTTAGTTCTTTGTCTTTAAACATTTTGGGATGCTTAAGGGTCTTTCGACATGAATGTCGTTGAGATATTTATCATTCTTTAAATCTACCATGTAGGGTATCGTGTTGTTTGTTTTAGTGTTGTTCTCCTGTCCTGTTGTGATAGACATGGTCACCATGTTATCATTCTTCATGCTCCTGATTGTGAGCAGTGTTGTTTCATCGACGGTCACCATTACTTTTCTGGACTCTGGCATCGTTAACGAGAGAGAAGATGACCTCTTGTTTTCCGACAATTTTTACTCTGTAGTTCTCAATTTTGATTTGCTTTCCCTGAAAGAAGAGTGTAATGGGCTTGAGACATTGTTAAATGCTGTGGTATCGGTGCATGAGAGTGAGGGAAGACATCATTTTATAAACACTTCCTTTGATATACATTTTAATGTTACGGTACTCCAGTTGAAAGATAGCTTTATTGCGTTTAAATCTGAAACTGAAACTTTGACCTTTCTGTTACCAACACGATCAAAACGAGCGTTAATTGATTTTGGAGGCAAAATTTTGAAAACTGTTTTTGGTACTTTAGGTAATGAAGATTTAAGAGTTTTGGAACATCGTTTAAATTCTATTGAACATTCTGAAGATGACATTTCTGCTAGTGTAGCTAACCAAATTATTTTGATAAAAATATCTTGAAGACAGAGTAATCAACAACACTTTGTACATCAAAAAATTAAGTCAGTTATATTTGGATCATTGTAATTCTCTGTATTCTAACATAAGTTTTTGACACATGAAACTGTTCAATAAAGGTAACATTGAGTTTTAGGATTGATTTGAATAGTATGCTACTGCGTATTAGTGAGGCTCTTTCAAATGCTAGATTAGAATTTTTCGATCTGTGACCTACCATAGAAACTAGTGTACATGGAAAATTAGGTACTACTTTGCTAAATGCTGCACTATTTTTTAATATTCTTAAAAATATTCAACAACTTGTCACTTTACCTTTACACATGGTAGCATCTGCGATACCAGAAAATTTATATGTATTATGGACTCTCAACTGTTCAGGCGATTGTTTGCAATTCCTCTTAACATTCCTATTAATATTCCCTTATCCAATAAGAATAGTTTGTTTGTGAAATATCACACCTTACCTGTCCCCTTTCTGGCTCCCAACTAGAACAGGTATGTAACTTTTACTGTCAATGAAATTTTAATTGTTAATTTGCATCGAAAACATTTTTCTACAGTTGATTATGATTCATTGTCTGAATGCAAAACTCATGGCTCCACCTTGTGTCCTGCTTCATTTCCTTTTTTTTTATGCACATATTGATAACTGTGAATTTAATCTTTTCACTGGAAAACCTTATTTTAAATTTTGTGATAAGTCTTTGATGAACCTTAACCTTCCTTTATTACGTAAAACATCTGCACATTGGATCTTTCCAACCAACTTCTCTATTGATGTTAATTTTTTGTGTAGGTCTACAACAGAATCCTAGTCTCCCTTCACACTCTCCTTATCAAAGAGTGGCTTAATCAACCATGGTTCACATTGTGATATCGTTAGTCCTTTCTTCAAAACCTTCGGAGCAGTTAATTCTGCTATTCACTATAACCTTTCTTTACCTGTTGTTCATGTTCCTAAATTAGTCACTAACCTAACTTCTCTACATTTTTCTACTTTTCCAAATATATCCATGAATGATTCTCTTATCAAGGAACTTGACCCCTTTTAAATCCTAATCCTCAGGGAACTGACTTTCATGATGTCCTTAGTCTCCTTCATCCTCGTCCCCACTACCCAATGGTAACCTTAATCCTCCCCCGTAAAATGCAATTTTAGCAAAAGTTATTAGTGACAAATAACATCCAGATTTTCCCGTTTCCACACGACATGTGGTTTTCCATCAACGATTTCATATTCAGCAACATTACACAACCACATTCTTGTCTTCAGACAAACGCTAATCCTATGGACGAAATCCCATGTTTTGTCGGGAGTAGCTATAATGATTAATAGGTATCCTATGTGATAATTATTGATGTACGAATTGCCTATTACTACAAATATAACAAATACATATTAGTAGAGTATGTGACCTGTTTCTTTTTTAAATAATATTAAAATGTGATTAGATACGTACAGTATTTTGAAGCTTATTCCTATACTTATATTAACTAAAGAAAATGTAAACTATAGTATTCTATAGTACTCAAAATTATGAACTATAATAAATCTTCAGAACTTCGTAACGCGCCTGCAATATGGCAATAGCACCCGCCTTAAGCGCTCTATAACTTGAGACACTGCTGTTTTAGAAGGCGTGCTTACATGTACGCTTACAATAACAGTCGGTGCTAGCAGTGCGACTGTTATTGAAATTCAAATGTAATGCTCATATACATGCGGGGGCCGCGGTGGACGACGGGTCAGACCTCTCGCTTCTCACCCAGGCGATACGGGTTTTGTTCCCGGCGGGGCGGGGGGGGGGGGGCGTGAATCATGCCGGACGATACAGTTCGTAGGTGGGTTTTCTCGGGGATCTCACGTTTCCCCCGTCTATTCATTTCAGCACTACTGCATTTACACATCATATCACCTTTCACCAGTGCTGAAGACCTTTGTTACGAGAGTAACATAGCCATGAACGCAGCCGAGTGCGTGGCAAACTGAGTGAAGAGGTTTTAATAACATATCGGGCCCCGACTATAAAGGCTTGCGAAAAAGCTGCGCGAGTGAGAGCCGCCGCAAGGAGACACGAGGTGCTGGGCGAAATCGAGCCAGAGGGTCGTCAGTCACGTCGAGGGGCAGCCAGCTCCGGTGTCCAGGAGGGCACAGCCAGGGCAGCGGTCCGTCCCCGCAGTCGAAGCGCGAACCATCAGCGAGAGACGTTAAGTGAGTTCCCAGTTCAGTTGGCTTTGGTAGCATAAAGTGGATTGTGCAGATACAGGCTACACGGATACCAAGGTGTAGTTTAATTAATAAAAAGGGTTTTGTTAAATATTGGCATTAACTGTTCTACACCTTAGATTATCCCTCACAATTATCTGCTTGAGTAGTGTACTTAAATGTTTGAGACATCCTTGAGCTATTCTCATAAAGTTTGCATCACTTCATACTAGAGTATTTCAGGTAAAGTTTGCAACACCTTGATGTTAAGCGCTGACCAGAATCTACTTTTCCTGTAAGTTTAAAACCTGACAAACTACCACTTGTAGACGACAGTTAAGGCTGCCGTCTACTTCTAGCATACGAAGCAAAAACAGCCATTTTGCTAATGCTTTTAATTCTGACTTAAGGTACGTAACATTTCTCAATAAACCATCTTCAAATGTTCGAAAATCCTGACGGTAAAAAGTTGTATGCAGTGAGAAGGTAGCCACCCCCTATTATCTTCATAAGGGTGGAAGATATCAAGTTTTATTTGCTGTTGGTTTGAAGGTCCCAGCGGCATTAAGAAATGCTGAAAATATTGTTATTTATTTCATTTAGTTTCCGATATTTTGGGGAAATACGATTGTAAATTTTGGTATTCAAAGACTCATTACTCCCTTAATATAATGTTTAGGCGAAAATTGCAAAATATAATTTCTGTTTTTTTTTCGTAAGGTATCACATGTCGGGCGGTGTTGTTCAATAACATTCTGTATATGCATGTACGTATGTGTGTGTATATATGTATATATATAAATATATACACTCACACACACGTACATATAAATGTCTGCCTGTCTGAATCGTTTGTGCTCCTACACGACTCATTTGACTGTGTGCGCGTGCGCATGAGAACGTTTCTGCCAAAAACAAAATTGAGGGTGGTGTTGAGGGGCAAAATGGAGTACAAAATATTTCGTAAATAAATACTTTGGTGAGTTGTTGCGCATGAGCCCACGAATATTTCAGCCAAATGTGTGGATGGCGGATGGGGTAAATGTGTAGAAAGGGGTCATAAAAATTTTAATGAACGTTACAACGCATGCTGAGGCAGCTAGTTTGACATAAATAGTTTAAAAACAAGGAAATACAGATCTCAAAGTAAAGGAACTAATTGGACTGTTTGCTGTTCACCAGGAACCCTATGTTTCTTAACTAACAAAACATTTCTACGTTCTATTTTGTAGCCTTTGACACATAATGATGTGAATAAAGCCCACAAAAACCGCTATGAGAAATAAATACGGCAACTGAATGTATGGAACACTTCTATACACTTCCTAAGAAAACTTTAATAAGAACATGTAGGAAGGTAATTCAATTGCTGTTTCGGTGAAAGGAATGCTTGAAAGTTAAAGTTATACGTGCACAATATAACAACTGACGAGACCTATGGACGTGTCCCAATTTCAACTTAGTGTGGTCATATTGTGTGCAGTCCGAAAATGGTCTGCAATAATTATGATTTCCGAACTTGAACTTTGCTGATACCGCTAACATGTCTACACATGTAATTTTTTTCTTAAAAAGTTTGTTTAAATATCTCAGTAGAAATGTTTGCCTTGTAATTAGTAGTTAACGTAATTCGTATTTATCGTTTATTTTGTGCAGTACACAATACCGTGATTTTTTGCCGGACGTATTTACTACTACATTGACTGAAGTAAAATTTCACAATCTACTTTCCATAACCTTTGAATTATCTCTTTTTAAACGAGATAAATTAGATATATTTTGTTTACGCTAAGCAATTTAAATTTAGGCAATAGGTTATGAAATATTATACATTACACATAATTGGCGTAAACAAATTATTGTTTAATTAGTTAATTTGCTTCTGTTTCGAATGTTTGTGTTAAAATGGTTGAAATTTACGTACTGTAACTAGTTTTTGAAAACAAATAGCTTCTTTCTTTTATTATTTTAAACTACAGGGCAAAATTCAGAACAATTGCTCACCTGTGTTACGACAAATGTGATACGGATTGCGTCGTGACGTCAGATGGTCCCATTTACCGATCAGCTTACCCTTGTCTTAGAACAGAGGTTGTGAAAACGCCGATAGACAATCCTTAGGTTGAGTGTTGTTAAATGAACAGAAAGGATAACACATGGGGGTGGTGACTTGTTTAACGGACACTCGCTCTAAGCGACAGTAGCATTAGATTAGATTAATTTAAGTTCTGTTTACCACACATGAGTAGTGATACAGATGTTTATACACAGCTCATATATGCTTGACCTGAATGCATGGGTATGTGATAAAATGTGTCCTCAAGCTGTCGAGATTTGTTTTGAAATTTCAAGGTCTCAATAATTAATTTTTTTAAACAAATTCCACTCACCGTGTACGTATGAAATGTACAAAGCTTGGCTATGTAACTGTGGTGAGGAGAGGCAGCAGGCGAGGGTTGCAGAGACGCTGTTGCCAGCCACACTGCAAGCGGAAGAACGTCTCACTGTCAGCTGGGCAACAACCGACAAAGTAGCACGGTATACTCACGTTTCTCCTTGTTGCTGTTCTTTTGCCTACCTGCTCAGAAGCGACGGAGCTATAAGGACGATATTGAAGCGCACATATAAGGCGACATCGCTTCAACGAGCCAAGCAATGAACTAGCGTACAAGATTCTCGCATATCAGTTTACGCTATGGGACATTAAGCGGTGACCTAATAATTTTTCAGTTGAAAGTCTGTAGCAAAGTTTAGTGATGTTTCAATCTGAGTTTCACATATATCCGTTTAGTACGTTTTGAAGTACGGCACCCTGAAAAGGCCTTTTTATGTTGGATTACTTGCAGACCGTAATTTTAATGAAAATAGTAGCTTAACAATGACATTTCGTCTTTGTCCGATGTGCATTGGCACAATTGGCGCATGTGGGATAGTTTAGTAAGAAAAAGAATTTCCAAACACATTGCAACACATTTGAAGTGTGTTAAGCGCGTTGCGTAATGAACTGTTTCTCTCGGCGACTACAAGGTCTATATGTAAGTAAACACATCATAAAATGGACCGCAGTTCCAAAAATATAAAATCATGAGTGAATTTGTGTCATCGTTAATATAGGCAAAGAAAAAACATGTGAACCAAGATATTATAATCGGGTAAGAAAGAACTATCAAAATGTTGTAAAAATACGAACTGTACGTAACTAACAAACACAGCTACTAAAAACCCATGAATCATACTTACAGTTAATCGCAGAAACAGATGCGGAAATTGTTGTTATTGTTAATTACTAGGGCCACGATTTTGTCGCGAAAAGATTTTTGCCCCACTTTGTTTCAGTGACTCACGTGCACATCGGCAGTTCTGTTTCAAGGTTATTGGCAGCGTGTCTTTGTTCAGACATGTTTCTCATTTTACTCCACCAATCAGAATGAGATTACTATGAGTCTGTACGTCTATAATTTGCCAAGGCCAGTGAGAGTAAAATCATTCAATCACAGACGATGTAGCAGAGCTGCAGGTGTGCACATGACGCATCGGAACCAAATGTTGCAAAAATCTTTTCGCCATAAAATCGTGGCTCTATTAATTACATTGTCGGTACTTCCTACATTTTATCAGAAATAAAAGCACAATCTGTACCTTACAACTTAAGACAGGCACGTAAAACTGACGGTGTGAGGAACAGTCGTGTCTCATGTCAACCCGAGTTGATTTAAAAGTTTTGATTTAGCGATATATGTATCGTCACTGCGAAACACATTTATGATAAATCTATTATCTCTTAACATTTATTTTACTAATCAACGTTTCTTGATAATTAGTGGTACAGAAAAAACACATAACATGTTTATTTTTAGATTTTCAGGTGACTTCAAAAGCCCTGACCTTAATTGTCAGTAATTTGGAAATTATGCAGGGTATCATTATGAATGAAAATGATAATCTGTACGTCATCGGGTATATAATATAGATACGATTTATTTTAAATAAGTTTGCGTCTTTTTAAAATCATGATGGGAAAAATTTCAAAACTTCTTTCTTTAGTTATTGCCTACGTTACATAAATGTTTCCTCCAAACTGTATATGACTAGGGCCAACGGCTGAGTTTGAGCGTTGATGCGTTAGCTAGTTTATTCAATCTCTAGCCTTTCGAATTCATAACGTCTTAGCCTGTTTGCAATACACGAAGTAACTTCTAGTTTTGTTTTGTCTCTATGTATAAAATAATTCACTCACTGACTGACTCACATATCAAGCTGCAGCCCAAACCACTGGAACTAGAAACATGACATTTTGAGGGTTGGTTCCCCTTAGGTTGTAAGCAAGCACTGGAGATGAATTTCTTAAAATTCGACCTCTAAGAGCGGAAATGGATTTTCGAAGAATCGTCGATATAGCTCGAACACGATGTCTTACCGTCGAGATTTTCACTTCATTAAGACACTCATAAATTGCATGTTGGCCGATTTCAGTATTTTTCAAAATTCTACATTTAGGGATGAAATGACCTAAAATGTAATTTTCATTAATTATCGATATCTTCCGAACCCTACGGGATACAGAGTTGCTTTTCACTTCCAAACGAAGCGTAAATGCCGTAATAATGGTATAAAGAAATTTTAATAATGGTATAAGGATATTTTAATAATGGTATAAAGATATTTTGAAATCCGACTCTCAAGTAGTAAGAGAAAGTAGAAATATTTTTATGAAACGTTTACATAGCTGGAACCCAATTGACTACCATCCTGAATTTTACTTTAATTGGACACGTAATTATATGATACTACTTCAAAACGTTTCGAAACTTGATACTTAAATGTGTGAAAATACGTTGAAGGTGTTTTCGATTCTCCTTCCATATACAGGATGAATTGGGAGGAAAGTTACATGCTTTGAGGGGTGATAGTACTGGTGATTCTGAACAAAATGTTTCTAATAAACATATGCCCATTTCTTAGCCGTTTCAGAGAAACCAAATGAAAACAACAAGGAACGGGAAATGTGCAGGTGACGGTAAATCACGACACTGTTATCGTATGTTTTGTTGAATTGTGTACATTTCCTCACAAAACATGTTCAAACACTCGACCACCAACTTTAATGCATTTTGCTGCTCTGATAGACAGCTGCTGTGTTGCTGATCTGAGCTCATTAGTACACTGATTTACTTGAGCACAAGCATAGTAAATACGAGCGAGAAGTTCCTCTCTTGTGTCCACCCTGCGCATGTAGACTTCGCTTGATGAAGTTGAAGCAGCAATTCGTCTCGAGCTAGTTGTTGGGCTGCATTCTAGTACCTGACGAATGTTCTCAACTTCATTAAGAGCTTGTCGTACGGGACGTTCGGATACAATACTTACGCTGGGAAGCGTACCACGGTCACGCAATCCTGCAAACACCCTGCTAAACACCCTGCTATCTGGAACTCTGCGATTAGGAAATCGTCGTTCGTAATCACGAACACCGGCTCTGGAATGTGTGAAAACCTGTGGATTTTTGACTACACTGAACTGTAATCCCTGTACACGTAACAACACTGTAGGACTGAGGTAAACAACAGCACCATGCTCAGAGTGACACCGTGTGGAAATGTTCAAAATTACACACAACATAAGATAACAGTAGCGTGATTTACCGTCATCTGCACTTATCCCGTTCCTTGTTGTTTTTATTAGATTTCTCTGAAACGGTTAAGAAAAGGGCATATGTATATTAGGAACATTTTGTTCAGGATCACCAGTACTATCACCCCTCAAATCATGTACCTTTCCTCCCGACTCACCCTGTATATCGAACCAGTCTTTGCTTCAGATTGATTCTTACGTTAACATCCAAAATAATATTTGCGGATATTTTACAAATACGACCCCACAGACGTAAAGATAGGTAAAATGTGTTTTACGTTCAAAATCGATACATATCGAGTACCGACACCATTCAGTTTTTAGATATCGACGTGATGTTGGTTTAGGATTAATAACTCCTTAAATAACTGAAAAGCAACTGCACCAATTTTCGAAATTCGACACCTAAGGAGGGGAAGAGGAGACGGTGAAAAGTTTTTATCAATGAATTATCAAAACATCTTGAATCCAGTGGGCCATCGTCGTGTTTATACAACCGTGAGATCAGTAAAGTAGTCTTAAATGTAATTCAATGGTTTTTCAAAATGAATCTTCATAGGAGGTGAAAAGACCTGGAATGTGTGTTGGATAAAATCGTCGATATGTATCGAACTCGTCGAGCTATACAGTTTATTTTCACCTTAGGATGATGATTATATAAATTATTTTAAGCATCGTTTTCAATTCGAATCCTCTGAGCTGTAAATGTGTTATATATGTTTTTAATAAATAGTCGATTTAACTTCGACTCAACGAGTTAACGTTATAGTTTTTCTTTATTCGTTACTCACAAAAGTGAATAAGATGCGAAATTACTATTTAACGAAATTTGACATCTAAATTAGTGAAAGGCGTAAATTTTGTTTTCGATCAGTCCATAATACCTATACAACCAGTAGAGATATTGAGGTTCTGGTAGCGTCAAAATGATGCTTACGCAAATACCCAATAAAAAGTTACATTAAAATTTTAACTGTGTAAGATAACATATTTATTAGGGAGGAAACTCATAGTTTGTAAACATTTAAGGCAGATGTTCTGAAAAGCAGGTACGACCATCGAGATATAATTTGTACGGGTGTTTCATAATGTGATTCTGTCTCATAAGATTAATCGCAAGGTTGCGGCAAAAGTAGCGTTTATGTGAAGCCTAAACCCTCCAAATCTCTCTAACGTCAGTAAACTTAAAGTGAAGATGTCGCGAAAAGAAATGTAACTGAGGGCACAGTCACCAATGGTTGTGTTCGGAAGAAATCAGTCTTCATACTACCTTTGTGTTTTCGAAATATTTAAGTTTACGTTTAAGTGAAGAAACTGCAATATAACCTTAATTTTTTGCGATGACATTACAACCTCCAATTATGATAACAGTGTCATTTACACTTTGCTACTTACACAGGGTTTCGGTGTCTTCCCGAATGCTGTTCATTTTAGTCCCTGGTTTGACATATACAAAAACCCATTGTTTTGGCAAAATGCAATTGAGTTCATGTGAAAGACCTTTACCATGTCTGTCAGCGAGTATTATAACATTACCTAATTTAGGCAGATGGGCACCGGTTTCCTTTTCTCTATACACATTAACTTCCTAAACAACACTAGAATCGCTGATCGCCAGGGCTTCGTACTTATTTCGCAATGGAAGTGTCGATGCACAGAGCCGGTGTACTGTACTTAACATTTTTGCACTACATCAGACCACGTGGCTGGCTTGGGTTGTATAGGTTCTTCTGGTACAGGACAGATCTTATTTTCTGTTTTAAGTTCTTCTTGCAGAAGGTTGATGACTTCACGCAACGATCGCAGTTCCTCTTGCAATTTCTGAACAACGACCTCATAACCGTCACGAATATTCACATCCGAGGCAATGGCCTCTGTTTCATCACCTTCGTCACCGCCACTGCCACACCTTGAATTGCGTTGTTCGCACTCCGAGTCTAAAGAAGTTGATTCAGAATCATCTATCACCTTACTACATTTGTGAAAATGGTACCAATAGTCGCAGCGATCACATCGTATATCATTTCTAACTAACCGATTGCACTTCCCGCAATTATGATTCCTTATAATATTACGTTTTTCTGGCAGATCCTACTAACGAACATGCACTCAGCGCCATATTGAGTTGTGTATTGTTTCTAGCCTTTGTATTTGATTGTATTATCTAACTTCCATAGCATTTAAATGCTCTAACTTATTGTACAGTTCTCGGCACTCAACGAAATTGTGACAGACTGTTGACTGGTGAACACGATAGTATATTTTTAATGGTTTTCTCGATATATTAATTTTGTTGCAATAATGATAAATCCTTAGTTCAACTTCTTCAACGGCCATAAATCAGACGAGTTGCGGGCGTAGTTGTGCTGCATGCCACTAGAGTGTAACAGCACTGGTCGCCTCTAGCGGTGGAACACGTGACACCATTTTTGTTCATTTGACATTTTGCTAAAACATTTGTTTCCTATTTAGTTACATACAATTGGTCATAACTTACTGGAAATGTTTAAACGAATGTGTAGTATAACTGCAGTATTATGTAATCGTACAGTTAATAATTACACTTTAATATGTTTTTAATGAATTCAAAGCATTTTTTAAAAATGTTTCTGTACTATGTCGTATGGTGACGCACCCAATGGATCATAATCAATTAATACAGAATATGATGAAATATATTTGACATAAATTCGCGTTCCAAGGATATTTTCATTTAAGTATAACAGTATTTTATATTAGGAGTTTGTAATATAGCCAAATGTTTATAACGCAGTTTAAATTGCTTAGCTAATAAACACAAACACCTAGTTTACTTTATCATAAAATTCGTTTACTGCAAAGGTACTGGTAGCCCAAATATGGTTACAGCAAATTGTAAGTAATACACAACCATTTAAACATAAATAAGTATGGCTATTGCTTACTGAGGGCTGATATCGTCCTTGCGACAGTTTCAGTACTAAACAAGTAGAGGCTACTTAATAAGCTTTACCTAATCACAGCTTAATGAGAACCTAAACCTACGTTGCCATTTTGAATGTTAGGCTAATGATCATGAATCTGCAATTAAAGTGTGTATTGTATATCTGCATGTCCCTAACAATACTTTTAGAACCCGACGGAAGATTTTAATATATCTTGGTAGGTACCAACATATACAGTACCTACTTGAAAAGGTTATATGTATGTATTGTTGACAGCGACTGTAAAACGTTAAGGGCTTTCATGTATCGACAACCGTTCTTCCCGATACGAACAGCAGTTTGTGTTTCGATGCTTCATCATCAAATTGTTTCAATAAACGAGTGAAGAGATTTTTGTCAGAACATAAAGAAGTTTTCAGCACTGAGATAGGGGAGAGGTTGACATGAAATTAGTATAGAGCAGTGCCGAGATGTATAGTCGGGGAAAAGGGCGAACATTAGATGAAAAATATTCGTAGTTATGTTTTGAGAACTACATATTTAGTATTTAAAAATGTTTATGTAATTATTTTATTTCAATAGGATAAACTGTTATCGGGCAACAATTTCTGGAGATGAAACGAATTAATTACCGACATATAAAAATTTCATACCAATTTTCGGGATTTACGGGACTAATAATAACTAAACTTTATATTTGACAGTTTACAAAAATATGCACATGTAGCAGATTTTATTGAAGTTGTTTGGCCATTTTCAAAAGCAGCACAACATTAATTAACATTGTATATGTTATTTTTAGGGCTCTTTGATCTATTTCATCCAAATTCAAAACTTTTAGAGTTAACCATATAGTTTTCGATTTCTGAAAGATTATTTTACAAAGGTAGATCTGGCTGGCATTTTCAAAGAGAACACTGCATGGCTAAATGAGCATGTTATAATGATTAGTTTAAACTAAATTTTATAAGACTGCTGTCTCTTTGAAACATATGGCTTATTTTAGTTTTATTTATTGGTTTAGTCCCGCAATTTCCGAATTTTTGGAAGATAAAATACAAGTAAATTAAATTTTTAAATTTTGTGAACCCTGCAACCAGTCAAAACTGTACATTCAGTTAAAATACTATATGTGTAGTTACTTTCCGTTTCAAATGACTATTTATTATTGTAACTTTATAATTTATTGGGAAAATTTACCTCAATACTGAGGAAAGTAGGCTAGTCAGTTATGATCTTAACTTCTCGTTTCATTTAGACTAGGTGATTTGCATTGAGCAACAATTATTTTATAGCCCCAAGAAACACATGTGAAACATGGCACATTAAATAGCCACCTAGTGGATTTACCCTGTCATCACATGATACGTAGAGAAGCATTTTGAAAGTGATGAAGAACATAGACGTAAAATAATTATCTATCAGCCTAAGGCACAACCCTATGGTGTTTGTTAAAATAAAGATTGCTCTACATGTATTGGTATGAATTACAGTTAAATTAAGGGACTAGTCTCCCGCCACTTACCAAGAATATACTGCAACTTGTATAGTCTGGCAGAAGCCAAATGGTTCTCGACCATAGACACGAAGTGGTTTTGTTAGTTGTGCGATTGTAGCCAAGTAGATTTTACAACCACGGAAAGGGGACGTGGCGTTTTAAGTTATGCTTTTTGAGTTTTGTAATACTACTTCCACATTTGATTGCCTTATGAAGTAAGTTCTGCTTTTAGATGTCATCCAGGTATATATATAGATTATGTTGTGGCACAGAATACATTTGATGAAAACTTGGACATCTGGACTCTGTTTATTTAAAAATTAACTCCAACCAACCTAAAACTATTTTTAAAAATTACTACATTTCCAGCAGCAGGTCCATTTCTTTGGTCGTGTGTTCTTAGCAGATGGAATAGAAATAATTGGCCGAGAAGACTAAAGAAGGAATTGGCCTTGACCAAATAACAATACCTACCCGCAGAATTTCTTAAGATAGTAGGTATACTTATAACCATTGCTTTTAACATGGGTTTCCTACAGTTTTCGAGACATTTTACGGGATGACCGAGTCGTAGATTAAGTTCTTGTGGTTTCCTGAATAAAAAACTGCTTTTAGAAAATTGAAGGAAATTCAGATATCTCTGCCTGTCTTGGGGTTCCCACGTAACAAAGGTTAAATTATTTTCGATATAGATGCAAGTGAAGTGGGTATCGATGCGTTGCTATCACATGTACAATACCGATCTAAAGTTTAAGACCACCTTGAAAATCATCAAACGGCCCCTAGGAACTAAAAGCTTGCCGCAATTTTGTAAAATATTCTTACACATATAAGAAAAGAATCCCCACAGCCACAAGGGTTGGCTTTGTTTGATTTACGAGTTACGAAGGGATATAGATTTTCTTGCCACTATAAAATTCAATTTTGCGATTTACCAACATTTTTGTGTCCTATATTCTTAAAGTTACATCGACGTTTACATTTCTATTCGTTTAGACAAGTGTGCTTGTAAATTTGGTCAAATTAAAATAAATCGAAAGAATTTCCACAGAAAAGTTGGGCACATTGTTTGCAAACACAGATCAAGTAATTTCTGTAATGCGACCGGGCTGCAAATAGTTTGAATTTGATACAACACTGCACGCACACGAAATGGGACCTATAATGCCACTTGTTGAACAAAAGGTGAACAACACGCAGGAATAAAGCAGGCTATGTTAACTCATTCGGCGGTAAAGTTTTAAAATTTTGAATATCGTGTAAATAAGTGCACTTTTTTTAAATTTCTGGTGGACATTTTATCGGTGTTCATTAATTCAACCAAAATTACAAGCACGATTTTCTAAACGAATATAAAGTTCAATGTCGATGTAACTTCAACAGTATAGGACACAAAATTTTTTGTATATTGCAAAATATGGTACTATTGTGGTTGCAAGAAAATCTTCATAATTTCATAATTCATGAATTAAACATAGCCTATCATTGTTGCGGTGGGGATTCATTTCTTATATGTTTAAGAATTAAAAAAATTACAATCAATATTGCTGCAAACCTTTAGGTGCTATGAGCTGTTTGATAATTTTACATGGTGATCTTAAACTTTGGACCGGTACTATCAGGATCGGGAAGGAAAGCCTCTGGAATACTTCAGTAAAGTAATTCACAATCTGGAGAGTGGTTATAAGAGGGCACATAGGGATTTTCTGGCCATTGGTAAAAGTATTTTATCTCTTTGGCCCCTTTGGTAGACATTTAATTCTGAGAACCGACAATGTTTTCATACTCGGGCAAATCAATTTCAAGAACCTCGAAAGTGAAATGTCGTTGCATACAGCACTTACGACAGAATGACTTCGAAATACAGCAAAGACATAGATGCATTCACAGCTACATAGATGCACTCTTCCAGAGACCATTTGAACCTTCCTGTCCATGTTGCGAATGGCAGGAAAAGAGTGAGGTTCGTTAACTATCAGCACAAGATTTCAAGAGTCTTCTTCCATTGATGGGTTGCCAAATGGACTGATGTGAAAATCAGTGTAGCTCTAATGAGTGACACCTTCTGCAGTTTACATTTAAGCGGCTGGAAGAGAGCCACTGACATAAGTGGGAAGTGCTACACTCTAAAAAAAAATTGTAAAATTTACAAGGGTATTCTTTGTACTTTTAAAAGTCCTTGTACAAGTACAAAGAATATCTTTGTAAAATCATTAGTTCATGAAGTTACAAGGGTAAACTTTGTAGTATTACAAAGGAATTCCTTGTACTTATACCGACAGTTCCTGCACTGTAAATTATTTTGTAAAATATGACACGGCACTTCTTCGCAGTTGTACAAACTTTCGTAAATGTTGAAAATATTCCTTGTAAAATTATTAGTTTATAACGTTTAAAGGTTTTTGTTTGCTGCAAAATACCTTAGAAAAATAATGTATAGCCTACAAAAATCGTAAGTTCACCGGAAATTACTTATGCAAAGATCACAACGTATGAAAAGTATTTTCTGGAATAAAGTTATTATTTATATTAATTGCGCACTTTAAAAGGAAGAATTATTACTGAACTTTACATTGAATGCATAGAAATAAATGAAGTCTTTTCAATATGTAAGTCACGGTGGTCTAGGGGTAAGAAACGTGGGTCCTAAGCTTTGGTAGAGTGGTTCGAAAATTAGCACCTCCTGAGTTTTTTTTATTCTTTCAAAATAATCTCTTGTTCACATACTTTATTCAAAAGTTATTTGATAAATAAGTTCAGTGTTATTTATGAAGTACAATGAACATTTAAATTTATTTTTTTTCCTTATAGAAAGTAACAGCTACAAGGCTAGTCCTTGTAATTTTACAAACATACTCTCTGTATTTAATTACAAGGATAACCATTGTAGTTTTACAAGGAATTTCTTTGGCAACTGGGTTTCCAAGGCTTTTCTTTGTAAAAGTACAAACATTTTTTTTCAGCGTCTTAAGTCATTTCGCACACAATAGCATTCGCTCTCACTGAAGAATAGAGTTTACTGCAAGAATTGGGAAACCAACTGTAGGATGTATGACTGCTTACAGTTAGTATTTCCAGAATGCATTATTCGGAAAGTGTTAATTATTACACAATGAAGGGATGAGGACCCATCAAGAAAGTACACTGTTAGATACTTACATAAAAGAACGGATGTGCATATTCTGGGCCCATTACTTACTATCGAGGTATTCAGCTTATACAGTTGGCTGATGAATATGTAATAAATTTGCCCTATCCAACAGAGAATCTCGTACTATGGCAGATTTAATTATTGCTGCAAGATATCTGTCTGCAGTCACTCTTGAATTCGGTTTTTCACACACACATACACACATTTGTTGCTGTAATAAAGTCACAGAAAAAGTGATTAATGCGAACACATTGAGCTGGCAAAAGTTCCTACAAATACACACACTTTTGAGCTTGTCTTAAATTACATTGGAACGAGAGGGGGGCAAACGTGCATGAGGGCATATGCCACCAGATTGCCTCATGAAATGACTAGTACACTGTAGACTGAATCTCCAATAATTAACATCACAAAGTAGGAGGCATGCATAAGCTACCGTACATGTGGTCTTGCTCTGGTGCGAAAAGTTCGCATGGTGGAAACGGGGCTTAAATAAACAGAAGTGCCATAGTTCCCTTCACCTGCAAGATGAAATAAGCAACGCTGAGGTGTGCATGGCTGTAATGTTTGTACACACAGTCCATCCAGGGGGCTGGAGATGGTGGACTGTACCGAAAATGTTGAGTTAAAATCCTTGCTGAAAGTACTGAACTAGTGTTGATTGAGCCCATGCAGAGCGAAAATAATTAATTAGAAATGTTACCGAATATGAGTACTCATTTTTGCTTGAAGTTCGATTGAGACGAAGTGTAAGGGCCTTTAACTGGATGTGGTATGTCCGGATGTTTGCAGTGAAAAATGAATTGCATGAGCAATGGCGCTCGAAAATGCTATGTTATAAGCTTGTTAATTATCGTGTCTCCAAAAAAGGCAAATAATCAGTTTACTAATAAATTATTACACATGCATACGTATAACATAATAAGATAATAGTACAACACAATTTTATGATCTTTGAAAGAGTTGTGTAAGAAGTGCATGACTGGGTGCAGTTTTTTGGACATATTCCACTGAGATACAGATGTATGTCAAAGAAAACTAAAGAAATTAGAAAAGCCTAAAAGCATAGTATGATTTAGTCAACAGGATACATACAGAGCATAAAATTTCAAAAATGTAATAGTAGCAAATATAAAATAACAGAGACAGCCAAATAAGGAAAAAGAAAGGAAAAACCAGACACCACAAAGGTGGACAACACTGGCTTTGGGGCCTGCTTTGGCAAAAGGGCAAATGGTTAAAATATGTGAACGCAAAAATTTCCATTTATTATATTTATGAAATTTTATTTTGTGTATGTATTCAGTTGACTAAATCAAACTCTGCTTTCACGTTTTCCTTGTCTCATTTGATCGATGTATGCATTGCAATGGAATATGTATAAAAACTACATCCGGACAGTCCAATTGTACTTTTGATTAGGTATACAAAGTTCCATTACCACAAACGTAATTGAAGCAAAATATCTTATTTAAATATAAATTTTATTTGAGGGTGTAGCACACACAAATGAAAATTATAATAACTTACATGTGTTATATTGAGATAATTTTGTCATAAACTGTAAATGTTTATATTATTACCCTGGAGTTGTAGTGATATTACTGCCCATGGGGCGGCATATAGCTCCGATAGAAACAACATTTAATTACAATTTAAATTAAGAACTTTGGTGAAAATATTACACTATAATTTGGAGTACATTTTTCTGTACGTAAAATTTGTTTCTTGATATGCATGTTCTGTATTTAATGGAGCTAGCCGCACTATCTACATGTAGCACTAGTCAAACTCGATCTGTATTATTTACGAATATTGTCTTGTGGCCAATAGAGTTGGTGGCTAGGAGAACAGCCTTGTGGTGCCTTGGTGATGCGGCCAATATCGCCTCAGCCAGGAGTGCCAAGAATGGCGGAAGAGGGATGCCAGCATGCCAGCATGCCTTGGTAAACCAGTTATTGCCACATCGGCCAAGATGGCCGAGGGTGGAGTAAGGGGGACATCGGTGGCCAAGAGTGAAGCATCGTTAGGACCAACATGTAAAAACCAGCATTTTATTAATTTCATTGAAGCAAACGAATGGACATTTGCTAACACATAACCTAAAATTTTCTGCCAAACGCAAGGTAAGCTTCACAGTTTTGAATTTGACAGAAATCTAATCATAAGATCTCAACATTACAATTTTAGTACACCTTACCACTTCATTCACAAAAATTACATGTGCTTAAAGCCAGCATTATGATATGACATTATGTTGTCATTTGGTAAGCAAAATTGGTTCGGAGATAATAAGTGGCATATATAAACGTTAATTTCATGATAATTTAAATTCGTACGCTAAATATCAACTAAAATACAATAAGTAAAATATTATAATCTACAAGTATGAAGCACGTGTTCACGCAAAATGTATTTTCCATCAAATCGAATAGTGAATGTAATTTTTTTTATTTTACAGGTAGCAAACTGCATAGATAAAAAAATATGTAACACATTTTGAGCTTAGTATTGTTATCTAATTTTGAACATGAATTAAAGTATTAGAAAAATACTTTCAAGTGGAATTGACAATCAAATGTAACCAAATATTCAATTACTCTAGAGGACTGCTGTTATTCAAATACAAATTTAGTTGTGTCATGTTGGTATTGATATTGTAGCGAGACTTACTTGATTACTTCATCAAGTACAACTTGGCCTATACAAGGAGTGCTTGTTTAAGTTTTACTTCGTGAAGTAGGCGTTTATGAATTAATTGCTGAAATAAGTATTGTTTAGTAAATAAGCATTACTTCACTAAGTACTACTTATTTGCCAAAGAAGCCTTCGACTATGAATTTCAGCTTTACTCTCGGGTGCTACACGAGGCTGCCCGCCTTTACTTCCTGCATTTTTGGATGTTCTCCATCCCGTACGAACCTGGCAATACCCAGGACGATAAAATTGTGACAATAAATTTCTAATTGCCATGTAGTCATTTACTAATGTTTGTCTGTAACCTGTGCCCGTGTAAAATAAAAACTATAGATTCACGTAATTCTTATGTATAAATGTATGTCACATAAATAAAATTATTTGTTTTCAAAGGGGTGACAGCAAAGACGAAGTTAACTCGCAGGCAATGTTATGCAGTTTCATATAAAACATAGTAATGAGTTATACGAACTATATTGAAAACTGTAAATATTATGCACGATTCCGGGAAAAATATTCATAACTTTTGCTACATCTAAACGTTTACATGAAGCTTAAAATGACGTTATATTTCTCAAGTCGCGAGCATAATCCACCATTTTTTCTACACGATTATTCTTAAGGAGGTGAAATGAGCACTGTGACTAAAACCATCAATCAGACTTTAGACTTTTAAAATGTACTCTTAAATATACATACAATGTTAAAATACACATAGGTCAAAGAAATACAGCAGAATCCCGGTTATTTTATAATTACGGATATTACGAGTTCTTTTATTTTAAATGTGCTTTCTCTATACCCTTCTTAAAGCAACATTTACACGATGCAAAAGTTGATTTGTATGAGATTTGGCATGCAAACTCTTTGCTAAAATACTACAACAACGCTGTTTGAAAACATTTCACGAGGATCTCTTGCAACATACGTTGTTTAGTTTAGTTTATTGCATGATACGGAGCTAGTTATTATGCGATTTTTTAGAAAAATATTGGATAAGTCACGTTTGATATAAACAACATAGTGTATACATGTCATACACATATTGAAATGTAAGATGAAGTAGACTAGTGCTTCTTGTGGTCGTATTTAAGGTCATGCCTACATTCTTCTTTCAGAATACTGGTACTTGCCTCTGCCTTTATTTAAAAGTGAGATTTAGCAAAATGTATATATTTGGTAGCAAATCACACTCACACTAATAATAATACTTTTTGGCAGTATTACCTGAGTACATGTTCTACTTGCTTTTCTCAGCACCTATTATGAATTACTAAACGTGTTAACGACTGCTTCGTGACACGCAAAATTCATCTTCCCACCTACCTTTTATGATTTAATCCTACCTCGATGACCAGCGCAGACCGACCGATGAAATACTTCCTATAATGCGAGTTGCAGGACCTAAGAATAGGACACGTTTAATTTCATGAGTTAGTTCGAGATCCCTATTAAATGATACATTATCTGTTGATATTTAATTGGCGATCGCCATTTCGCATGCGTTTGGCGTAAGGGGCGTGGGAAGTTAAGGTGTCGAAAGAACGCTGGAATATTCCATCGTCGACAAAATCTAAACTACTTGCATTATTTAGAATGGAATTTTTTTTACCGAACACATGTCTATTTATGTAGCACCAGACGGTAGTTTGGTTTGCTTCAGAGTAAAAAATTAAATACGTTATTTAGAAAAGTAAGAGACTGAAACCACAAAATCCATAAAAAGAGTAAAAGGTATTTTTTATAATTTTTCGTACGATAATATTTAGGACCCTATAGTAACAGAAATTCAAAAAATACTTGCGTTTTGATTTTAAAATTATTTTAATATCCGTAAACCACTCGTGCAAAGGTTTTCGGAGAGTAAACTTATTTTAAAATTAAAAAGTGAACATTTTTGAAATTCTGTTTTTATAGAGTACTGGACATTATCGTACTAAAAATTATAAGAATTAAAGTTTTCCATGTTTATGGATTTTGTGGTTTCAATTACTTATTTTCCAAAATAAGTCTTACATTTTTACTCGAAAGCAAAGCATACTACCGCCCAGTGCTATATAAATAAACGTCCGGTAATAGAGTATGTACTCGGAAAAATATTTCCATGGAACTATGATGAGAAGTTTAGGTACTATCGACAATTGAGGATTCAAGTCGTTCCTCGACACCTTAACTTTCCATACCCCTTAAGCTTCCAAATGAAAATCCTAAACGAGTAAGAAAAAAAAGAGACCAAACGTGTACACAGAAAGGGAACATGAAAAAGGATTTAAAAGTTAAGACGTGAGTGCAAAAATTAAATGTCTCAAGTAGTTCTAAGCAAGAAATTTAAAAGTTTAAAAGTTACACACAAAACTTGAATTACAAATTAAAAAAAAAAAAAAAAAAAAAAAAAAAAAAAAAAAAAAAAAATAAAAAAAAAAAAAAAAAAAAAAAAAAAAAAAAAAAAAAAAAAAAAAAAAAAAAAAAAAAAAAAAAAAAAAAAAAAAAAAAAAAAAAAAAAAAACAAGTCACAAATAACGATTCATTTAAAGGTACAAACTAATAGTTTAGAATTATTGTTGTCCCTTAAATGTGTTGGGCGATAGCTAAGTAAAAAAAATCGGTAGTTAAAATAAAAACAAAACAAGACGAAATTAATAAAATGACTAAGGAATTTAAGAAAATAGAATTTCAATGTAATTTAATATTCTGGTTTATTTTTGGAATTGTCACATGTGTACTCACAACATACGTAAGTTTTGTTGTAGTTTCTTTCTTTGTTTTAAATTTGCTTACATAAACTACCTACCTTGTTTACTTCGCGGCTTCTCGACGCCTTAAGAGTCAACAATAATTTGAAGTTATTATTGTTTACTTTTTAAGAGATGGTTTTGCAGGTAACGTTTTTTAAACTCGAAATTTAAGTTTTATTTGTATTTACTATGAATAGACATGAAATTAATTTAAATAGTTCAATTGGTACCAAGAAAAATAAGGATGGTTCCAATTGTCTAACAGCTATTATTTTAAGTTGTGGTAGGTAAGCAAAGTTAAGTGTTCGTTAAAATAAGGATTTTACTAAAGTACGATTGAAGCAAGTACGATTGCAACAATCAGTTGAAATGATTGGAAAATATTTGAGGGATAAATGAAGTTAATTGTTGAACAAATTATTGAACACTGTAATTTTTATACTTAATTGTAAAATGCATACGCACAATACGGCAAGTCTTCGAGAGATAATCAAATATTCTTACATAAATGTTTGATGTCACTCACAAAAGTGAAGTGAAGAGATTTTGGTCAGCGTCCAGTAACGAGGTTTTCAGCGCTGGTTAGGAGTATTATGAGGTGATTATGGTGTAGTTCCAGATTGAAGAGCGGAGGAAACGGGAGAACTTCTGTGAAAAAGTCCCACTAACCAACGGCTTTGTCTGGGACGATTTTCACATGCGGAAATTCTCCGTGACCGCACAGGGTCTCGAGCCCAGACGGTTTTAGAGGGAAGCGAGTGCCCTAGTCACTTGCGCCAAACAGGGCCAGGTCGCTCAATAGATTTAACTTCCGGAAATAGTCTTCTTTATTTGAATTGTAACATAATATTGTTCAAATCACATCTCGATATGAAAGCGTTTTATAAATTTTAAACACAAAAAATAGTTGTAATATATTTTTAAGTGTAACTAAGTTGTGATGTAATTTTGTAAAGTAGAATGTTTGCATGCGACTTTTAAGAGTTTTAAACAGATAGCGTGTTATGAAGATATATGTGACCATTTGCAATGGTTTATTTTGAATTTAGATAAGTTTTGTTAACATAGAATGATGCCAGTTTGTTTCAGAAATGTTTACAAATCTTGTTTAAGTTATTGATAGTGGCTGAATTCATGTTACAGAACTTACGCAAGTGCTTGATTATATGAAATGTTTCCAACAAAGTATTAAGATGGATTTCAATTATTTCGAATATGTTTAGTACCGTAGGGTTTAAATGCAAATACACGACCGTGTTAGTTTTATTTTAGTTTTATGTTAACACTCATTCGTTATTAAGTTATTCTTGATTTTTTCCGAGTAAATGAGAGAAGTTTCGGGATTACGAGTGAAACCTCCAATTCGGTCGTATGTTAATAAAAACCAAATAAATTACATACATTATTTAGCCAACTTTAAATACCTTTATACGTAACAAACCTAGGGGATATATCCATTTCGGTATTGGAAATTACGTATTGGTAAAATGAATGTCACGAAACGAAATAATTTTACTTTATATTTCAAAAATTTTGAGTATGAGATATTTTTTATTTTATTTTAGCTGATATAAAAGTCTTTATGCATATTATTTTTAACTTTATATAGCTACTAACACTACAAAGTGAAAGTGAAATTACATATGTTAAGAATATTACATGATTTTCATAATACTTTTTAACTGGTAATTTTCATTTCGTACTTACGCAAAGGATAAACCATAAGATAATTAACGTTAAAGTTGTTACTTCTTTTCGATATTTGTTTATTTATCTGCTATTAATTTCCTTGGAAGAGAATGATTTGTTATAAATGAATAATCCTATCGATTCTAAAAGTTTAGGAATAAGCGAAAAAGCTTAATGTTTTGTTTCTCTTTTTTCTGCTCTCAGCCAGTTCTGTGTTGATGGCAGCAGTGTGTGTCACATTCGTTCTCCCTTCTCCCACAGCTTTGCTTTTAAGCACCGACTTTACTGCTTTCCCGATACTAAAAAGAAACGTTCGAGGGGATGCGGCGTGGGAGGATCTAGGGGTGACGTACCAGTGGAAGGGGAATCAAAGAGAAAAAATGGTGGGAGCAGAAGATCGATAAGTGCTGGGCAGGCATCAGTAGTGGCCTGCTTGCTCTAGCTGCGCCGCCACGGACATGTGACGTCACAGATTGCGCAGCCCCACCACTGTTCTCTGCCGCCACCGACGACGCCGTCCCGTTATCGAGCTGCGCGCCGTGCTATAGTTGCGGAGAATTCCTAGTGGTTAGCAACGTCTTCGCGCCACAACTTAGTCCGCAGAAAGGGTGCAGCAGGTACACCAGTCCTCACGTCGCTACTACGCAGGTAATTACAATCCTGTCTTTCACTATGGTGTCGAGCATTCTCCACAACGTCGCTTCAGATACAGGTTATACGAGGAGCTGTTGATAACATCCTAGCTGCTAATACTCGATAACACAAAACATTGTACAGTTGTGCCAATTTACGTCCATATTCCGGGCGAAGTAGTTCATCTAGACACGTTCTTTAATGTTCTCAAGGTGATAAGTTCTCAGTCACGTGCTTCCTCGATTCTTAGTTGACTCCGCTTGAAATGTATGGTGGGCAGTGAGAACAACGTGGCACTCCAGTGTACTTACTAGGACGCTAGTCTTTGCCAGGCTAAGATATGGGAAGTGCTGACAATCCCAACTAAGTAAGAAAAAGTGCAAGTTCTCACGGTGCGATATCATTTGGCTGTTTGGCGAAAAAATTCTCGCTCGTATTGATCGCCCTTTGTTCAAGTTCTGTTTCTAGGGCCTACTAATTATTTCCTTGCTGTGGCGTGTCATGTGTTTGATGTGATTTGTAAAGCTGTAGTGTTTGACACCACGTCAAAATAGTTTTATCATAATGTTCTTTGTTACATGCTACAGTTTCGACTGATATGTAGAGGTGTTGTTATTATTATTATTGTTACGTTCACGCTAATATCTAGAAGCTATATAAATGAACAATTAAAATATATACTGACTAAAAGTTGATAAAATAAATTTGGATTTGGCCAGAACAAAACACACCACTTTGTCAATTGATGCTATCATCAATGTTAAATTGGAATTGAGTTATGCAGAAGGAAACAGACCAACCATTTACTGGACAGAGCCAATCTAAATAAAAGTCAATCGTGGGCATCTAAACCTGATAAAAACGATGTTTTGGGCTCTTAATTTATCTTTAAATATTATGGAATATAACGTTTGTTCGTTTTCCAGGATACACTTATCGTACTCATTCTAAATAACTAATTATACACGTTGCTGTGTCTACGAACGTTCGTATTGCTGGAATTTGATACGAGATATTTTTATCGCAATTTGATTAGTACAACTTCTTAGTAATATATGGATACTCCAGGCATTTACTGTAAGACTAGTCGGAGACGCATTTAGTCTTTGTAACGTAACAAATACGTTGTTAAGGCATTTCTGGAGTGCACAAAGACATTTGTTTTCTGTTTGTCAAAGGCTACGAGTTTTTCCATTATATTTAGAATGAATACGAGTTTAAAAGTTTTTAAATGCTGAGTATTTATTAAATATGCGAATAAATTCAATTTGATAATAATTTTAAAAACAGTATGTTAAATAGGTATAAACAAGCATTTATCAATGATAATTTTACTAAATCGCATGAAATCTCGCGAAGTAACATAATCAGCGAATTTTCCAAATTTTCCTGTCAAATATTTAATTACTTATGTAAAAGTGTTTATAAATGGCAACAGCCGATAGCATGGAATAAATAAATAAATAAAATTATTAATACTGGAATTCAACAGTGGTAATTGGTGTATATACATATATATATATATATATATATATATATATATATATATATATATATATATATATATATATATATATATA
>PNEQ01083609.1:0-13124 GCA_003012365.1 Medauroidea extradentata | reverse complement strand
AAATAACGAACAACTTATTATAAACAAATTCATAGTTACTAATTTTAATTAAATGCACTGATAAACTAAACCATGTCTAAAATCCATTTTTATTATTAATGTTTGATGCATGGAAAATTCTTAATTAAATCTTAAAATTTCTATAATTTAAAACGGGCTCCAAATTAATCTGTAACTTTTCTATCCAAACGTAAAATAAATTGTCCACTGCTTAAAATGCGCTAAGAGTAGAGCAGCAAAACAACAAGCATTAATTGAGTACCTACATTACATTTATTTAGCTAAATCTGCTTCCAATCACACTGGCGTGAAACATACCAGATAACTTACGGGGCAAACATCAAACAGTAAGAAAATATTATTTTCTTCAGAAAAAAATTATTTTCTTCAGAAAATTATTTCAAAAATATTTTCTTCCCCTCGTCCTTTACCATCCTGTAAAACTTTATTTATTTTATCGTTATATGGCGAAGACTTTGCGAAACTGTTATTTTTGACAAAAAACTATTTATATTTTATTACAATAAAAATGGTAATAGGCCTACTACAAGATCATGTAACAATTCTAAGAGTCCCACTTCATGCTACTAGTTATAGTTTGCCAGTAGCTACCACACGTTTGGACATTGTCTTTACAGCAAATTTTCCCCACCGAGTAAAGTATTAGTACGACAAATAAAATGCGCTTATGTGAAGAAAAATGTTGCTAATAATAAGTATCTTTATTCTTCTTATGTAAGTATAGGTTACTTGTCTTGTAAACTGAAAATACAGGTAAACTTTTAGAATTCATATCTCAAGTTTCAGTGTAGTGTACATTAGCCATTGAAATGTTACAATGTATAGTTTTTTTTTACAATAATGGGCTTACAGGATAATATATTTAAGTTTAAATAAAACATATATAACCCTTACAAATGGTATTATGCACTGTTGTTTCAATGTAATTGCACATTGACATGGAGTTAACAAAGTTTTGAGCAAAAATAAGTTTAAGCTTAGCGAATAAATTTTTAAAATATTACCTGCAAGGTTATTTAATTTAAATGAGTATGGCTTGTTCACTTAAACTAACCCCCAAGCCCGTTGACTTGGATTTTTTCTTACATAAAGTTTGCTTATGTCTACCGGTATTGTTATACATCACTGAATTTATGCGTTTTTATCTGTCAGGTCTTCTGAAGGATACATATGTTTTTTGGTGATTTCATTTTTCAGCTTGTTCACAGTTGTGTCACACACATATGAAAGTACAGTTCAGAGTTTAAGAATTCGCACATAACAAAACATAGCTTACACTTAAGTCGTTGCAAATATTATGAAAATTTTGTATAGGTTTCAACTCGATAAAAGGACACATACGTTACAGTTCCTTATTTACGTTAGTTGTTTGTGTTGAATATACGTAAAAATTAATTTTATAATTTTTTACAGCGTATAACATAGAATTTAAGTGACGGTTTAGTTAATTTATGAACAAAATTAATAGGTAATATGGGACATCGAAAGTTCTCAGTAAACAGTAAAATTAGACTAAAAATATTCAGTATTTATAAATGTAACATAGGATTTATTTTGATTACAACTTCATGAAACTGATTTTCATCACACTATAAGGTAATGACCGTTAATAATTGTTCTTTACCGTCAATGTGCTTGCAACATAAAATATTATTTTTACCTTTAAAACAATATACTATCATTCAACTTTAAAAAATAAAGTGCTAGTTATGACCTGCATTAGTATTTGACAATACATAACCATCAATAGGTGTTGTAAGAAACTATCTGTTTAATTTAACTCCTGTGGTACATTTGCCACTTATTTCATCCACTAGTCAATTTTTTTTAAATACCATCGTCACTTGGAAACTTCTGAACTTGAAAGCCATGACAGTATAAACTACAAGAGCTGATCAAGTTTTCAGAAAGAATAATGGTGGGGATCTTTTTATATGTCTAAGAAACCATTACAGTGTCAAAAACTGTTTCAGATAAGTAAATGCTCTAAAGTATAGCATCTGTAGAACCAATGGCGTACCAGTATACGAATGCAGAAATACTTTTCAGCATTTTCTAATTCGATAAAATATATCAACGCTTACATTCGTTGGTTGGTGGAAGTGGCATTAAAAATATAATTTTTTTTTTCGTATAATGCAATATTTGAGTTTGATCTTTACTTCCATAAATAAATGTCCCAATTTCCGCTTTAAAAACTATGAATAGATATCACATAATTTCTTACACTCCTCATTTGTGATTCTATTAGGAATGCAAGGACTCCATGATATCGATGTATTAGGTGACATTAGTGGCGCAATTTTTATGTTGTTTTTCGTATTTTAAACACATTTAAACAAAATATACCTCAAATACATTGCAGTCTAATATAAAACTAACAGTGCAACAACATATTTTACTGTACAGCGTTTAACCACTGCTTAACACAAAATAAATCATAGTACTGGCTCAGTAGAATATATGGCGATAGATATAACTAGTCGCAAAATATTTTTTTATAGAGTGTGTATGTCCTTACCATCCCTTAAATTTCACATACCTGCTGGTATTCGTCATTGTTAAACGCTCAAAAAAAATTCCTGTGAGATGCGACGTTCGGAGTAATTCTTGTTCATTGAAGAAAACCAAATGTCAACTATTTTTTGCTTATCGCTTGTTTCGGAACTACACTTCACAAAGTACGCCTAAACATGTTTGGTCATGTAGTGGTAAATTTACTTCGATTGTTTCATTCGCATTCGAGGATCTGATCTCGGCCAGCTGTTACAAACCTACTTTTTGAATGACTTTTTTAATAGACATGTGATATCGCAGTGACCTTATTCTAACTACCACAGACAAATAAAGTATTTTTCTAACACTTTTCTGTCTGCGTGTGTCCAAATTTTAAAATGTTGTACCTCTTAACCTTATTCCACAACGCGGAACACTTATATTACTTAGCAGTGACATCAGACTTAAACATTTCTAGTCCTAGTTGGGTGTATGTTTTCAAAATTGCTGCTACTGAACTATTTGGGGTGCTATACAGTATCTTATAAACCACTAAACCTATTAAAGCCACGTCCATTTGGAACTTTATTAAGGGAGCATTAGATTAGAAGTGTACGTTTTCTTATATTCCTGAAATTTAAAAGAGTACGATATAAGAAAAAATATTTCATATTTTATTTAAAGCTACTAATACTTTTTTTGATAAATTTTGCAACTAGAAACGCTATTGTGTCCTGATGTGACTAATAGTCAATACAACCAGTTCCAACAGAATACGGCTACATACTTTATCTCTATACACGTAGGTATAAATTAATCTGGTCCAAATGTTGCCATTCACATTGAAATATGTATCTACACGAGGAAACAGTGTTCTACAGGATATCTTGTGTAGTATTTCACCATTTCCTGGCAAATTTGACTATTAAGTAGGCCTTTATGTAATAGAATGTTAAAATATTTAATTTAAAGTTTTACAGCAATTGTATTTTTCAATTTCGTATAACTTGAATAAAATTTGACAGCTACTCGGGCAATAACTGTTAATATTTTTGATATGTGTCACATCGCAAGACAACACTTACAGGACAAATGTTAAAATGGAAATCTCAGGTCTCTTTTAGAACTGAAAATGTCTTGCGTTATGACACACATTAAATAAATATTACAATAAATTGTTCATAAGTAGCTGTCAAATTTTACTGATGTGCGAAAAAACAGTATATCTACAAAACTTCAAAGTACTGGAAACATTTTAATTATTATTAAAAAAAACATTTCAATCAGGCTTTGTACACAGAAGTTGCCAACTAGATCCTACAACCGTCAGTGGCGACTCGAGGGTTGTTGCAAGTTGGGGCTACACATAGTGAGAACCTTACACCCGTAATGAACATAACGTAGACCAATGGCCAGGAAATATCTATTTGCTTCTGATCTTCTATGGCCAATCACGGATAAGCGGCACTTGCAGACGAGCGTTGTCAGTAAGTACCGTCAACTAGCGCACAACTCTGTACAGTATTTGACAAATGCAACACTACCTGTAGAGCTACTGATTTTTGGCGAAAAGAACTTTGCAAAAATATTGTTTAAATACCTCATGTGTTTGTCTGCAGCTATGCTTAATAGCCAGTGATCTGATTTTAAATAGCTATCAAAGAATTTGTGTTCTACCAGCAAATCACAGACGTGAGGTGTCGCAGTAATCTTTTCCTCGCTGGCACAGTGAAATAAGTGTCAGCTGTACACAAAAACACTTGCCAATAACCGTGATGCAGAGCTGCAGATGTGCACGATGGTGTCGGGACAGTTCCGGACAACGACAATTCCGGACAACAGGTAAATATCATCTGAATAACAAACACGTTCAGTGACAATTCTGACCAGCCAAATAATCATCTCACGGACGGGAAATAAAGAGATGGATTGGTGGGGGAAGGGGGTTAATTTTTTATTCCTCTCTCACTTTTCCCAGGCTTGAGACTGGCAAAGTAGTCAGTATATTTTGGCGTTTAAGTGAAAACTAATTTGGCGTGTTTAAAATAAATTTTTTTAATATTTTATATTTTTATTAATTTTTTTATTTTTAGATTTTTCTATCCTTTTTTATTATTATTATTAATGTTTGCATTGCGTAGCAACGGGAAGATGCATTGTCAGCGTTGTAACTTTAATCTAATTTCTGTATGTAGGCTATGGTTTTCAGATGTTTCTTCAAGTCCCTAGTGTGTTCGTACTTTTCGTAGCTTCTGCGGATTTTTTCATCGATATTGACGTACAACTTTTTTCTTTTTTTTACCTTCAAAATTAAGCTCCATCCTCATGTACATAATGTTAGTGTTTTCAGCTTCAATTTTCAGGCAAGCTATAATGTCTTGTATCTTTGGGTGTGGTTTACCAATACACATATTAATTTTATTGTTCCGACCCTTTACTGCATTATTAGTTCGATGCCTTCGCTTACAACAGGTCCGTAGCTGCACAGGCATGGCTTAATTTTCAAGCCATTGGTCTATGAAGTAATCGAAGAACTCATCTAGTTTTGAGTTTGAGGGTGCTTCTCCATGTATAATGAACCATCCTTCGCAAATATCTTCAGGTTTTAGGAAAGCCAAAACTGCACACATCCGGATGCTGAGTCTTACTTCTTTGTTTTCTCTATACTCGTTCGTTAAACCTATGCTTTGCACCTTCCTTCACAGACACTTCTTCATGTGGAAGAAACAACCATTGATATCATCCGAAGGAAACACTTCTTGGAGCGCTGATATGGCCGCCGACTCGAAATTCACGTTTATTGTCTGGGGATTCCACTCTGGAATTCTCTCTATCACCAACCGAAACAGGCGAATATATGTTTATTTCTTCTTGTTTTGAAGCAAAGCAAAAATAACAGGAATTACATTTGTTTATTTTTCATTGCTTGCTATATCGGGATGAATAGTATAGATATGTGCGAACTGCTTGCTGCAGCTTCTAAATGTACCATCCATGAGGAAGTGACGTTGCGTTTTAAGACACACTCTCCCCTTGTCACCAACAAAAGCAATGATTCCGTCTTATCTCCCGTTATCTGCTAAAAGGAAGTTACTGCCATCGCTCATCTTTAAACCTTCTTCTGATAACTCTACATCCTGACGTTCAGTAGGTTCTGCCAATGACCCTTGTGCCTGATATTTATGTCGATAAAGAGTCCGCTTAACAGACGATGCATGTGGTAATACAGTCACGAATTCGTATCCTTTGTCGTGTAAAGTGCCCAATTAGTCGGAGTACACTTTTTCTACGGCAACACACTCTTCTCTTACTCTTTTCTTGGCTTGAAATACAGATTTCATTACGCCAAGTTTAGCAATGTCTGTAATACATTCGTGATCTGACACATTTTAAATTTCCATATTCCTACTAACTAATCTTCCCCTGCGGTTTTTAGTTTTTTCTTGCAAGTAAACCCACGTCACAGCCCCATCAGCATTCTTTCGGTAGGCATTTCCACCATACAGCACTGCAGGCTTCCCTTTCTCAGTTTCAATAACTTCCATGCTAGCGTAATGTTTCACGTAAGGGAACAGATAAACAATCGTTCGCCCAAGACGCATGGGATTGGGTGAGAAGGAGTGGGGGTTGTGATGCGTCAACAAACGAACAACAGGTGTGAATGTACGCAATTGTCACTGGCTGTATACGAATGTTTACACTCCCCGTTGCTTTACGAGTCAGTGGCAGGAATTGTCGCTAATTTTCCCATGTCCGGAATAGTCTGTGGCCGGAACTGTCGTATATCCGTTCACGATAGGCACGGAAACTAATTGTTGCAACATACTTTTCGCCAAGCAACAGTGACTCTGCCTACCTGTCAACTACTCACAAGTTGCCGCTGACTGCCATAAAATATGTTAATTTGTGTTGGTCGCAAGTTTGTTGTGTGCACTCAATGACCTAATAGGTATTTTGTCATTCTTCAGAAAAAAAATATTCCACATAAATTTAACACAAATGAGTAGTGTTTCTCTTCACCGAACTTATTAAAGTGGAGAAAAAGTTAATTTTCAAACGGCAGACAAGTATTTTAGAGTGATATGTAATATCCACAGAACTTTGTAGGCGGGCATAACTTAAGCATAAAATTTAAGTACTCTTACAAAGATTAGTCCGTCATTTTATGATATATAGACACAAGAGAGTTAACGTTAAATTTCGTGTATCGGAGAACAATCACAAAATCTCCTTCAAAATTACCACAACAACGAGCTAGGACTTTGTGTTGGAAATATTTTTTAAAAATCATAAACTCTGTACGAGTGTTTATTAGTCGCTACTTCACACGAATATGTGAAGTGGTCTGTTTTTTTGTCATTTTTTGTCATTTTTGTCATGTTAGTCATCATTAGTTTATAATTATTTTTTCTTAGTTTTTGGCAGTTCTATGTATATGTAATTTAATTTTGTGCGTCTGTAAAAAATGGTTAAGTGTAAGAGAAGGCTACATGCCTTAACTTCGCCATTTGATAAATAAGACAATAAATAAATAAATAAATAAAGTTTATTGAGTAAAAATAGTCATTAAAATACTAACGTTCGCTACGCCGTTTATACCAAATAATTTTCACGCTGGTATTCTTAAGTTTTGAACGTAGAGAATATTTGTTACGAGCATAAAGTAAGTCCACGATGTTTTATAAAAATCACTTGTATTAAAAAATATTTTCTCATTTATCTAAAAAGAATCAACTGATTGCCGTAATATATTTTTAACCCGCAGTATTAACATAAACCATCTATGTATAGCTACGTGTTTTATCTTGGTCAGATGTTAATTTATAACGGTGTTCATATTAATATTTGTTGTTATTAGAATCTCTAATGTCCATTGTGTCTCTTGAGTACATGTGAAATAAGTAGCGATAGCAAATCTCTTTGCATCAGTCTCGTCACAATAGATTACGTTTTAATGACTTCAATGGTTCAATAAATCAGGTGTATTTACTATTTTTAGATACATTTACTCTGCATCATAAATATTAACTGATACCTTCCAAAGTTATTGCACTAAAGCCTACTTCTCTATTGTAGTTAGTTGCACACTCGCTCACAATTAAATAGTCCGTCGAGTTACAAGCAAGGATCGCACGTCTTCGATTACGTTTGGTTTAAAATAATCTCATTGTAGACGAATTCAAGTTGTACCTACAACACAAGCTCTTCAATGAGATAGGCCCTTTATTGTTTAGGTTTTTTTCTTATCGTTATAACGGAAACATTTTATGAAAGCCACTATTATTTAAAATTTTCTATCCGGTTGCCGAGTTGGTGACCGGTTTCATACTCGAACCGAAACACATATTCATGGTTACTTTTTTTTACTTGTAGGTTAAGGAGAAAAAATTACTGTATGAACTGAATTATATGATTTGACACATAGTGATGTGCTATTTTTTTAAGAATATGTAATAAGTTATTAAATTCTTAGGAAAGTCGTGATATAAATGAATTATTTGAAATTTTTTTTTACCAAATTCTCTTGTTCTTATTCACCAATTAGAGGCCAAATATTTTGAAATTCAGTACGAATTTGAATTTACAAACTATACTGTATAAAATGTACGACAAGGTTTGATTGACTTATTTCTGTACCTCGGAGGCATATGACACTATGTCCACTTTTTCTCAAAATGCACTTTTTACCATAAACATTACCACAGTTTTAAGTATTTTCTAGTGACATACACCACAAAGTCTGTATTGTGTCAGAAACCAATATTTTTAGGTATTAAATAGCTGAATTCACTAGTGAATCACACTCTTTAAACGGCTCTCCTGAAAATTATGATTTTTGTGACATAGTGTCTTATGCCTCCGAGGTACAGATTTGTAATTTAATGCGTATTTTATTACATTGGTAGTAATTAAAACAGCGAGATAAATATTTGACAAAGCCTATGGAAAGAAAAGTGTATAGAGTATACAGGATAATTGTAAAGTACGTGAAATATTTCATTAAATCGGTACAGTGAAGTGGCTAAGAATAACGTAACATATTATAGACTACGTGAAAGAAAACTCTCAAAGTTTTTTCTTTAAGTTAGCACCAAAACGCTCCATCTCATTACCACAATTTGGTACGAGATTATCTTAATGAGTTGCTGCCACATCGCTGGATAGGCTGTGGGGCGGCCGCTGACCAAGTTCTCCTCCCGTGGCCACCACGAACGCCGGACCTGGACGCCTTGCGATTTTTTCTTGTGGAATAGTGTTTATGTTCCACCTCTACCACAGAACCTAGCAGACTTGCAACATCGCATCGTAGCAGCTGCTCTTACCGTCACTCCTGATATGCTGGGTCGGGTATGGGCAGAATTGGACTATCGATTAGATGTGTGCCGTGTGTCGAAAGGTGGACACATAGAACATTGTAAAAAACTTTCAGAGTTTATCTTTCACGTGCTATATAATTTGTTACGTTATTCTCAACCATTTCGCTGTACGGATTTAATGAAATGATTCACGGACTTGATAATTATCTGTATATAAATAAATAAATATATATGTGTGTGTGTGTAGGTGGGGTGGGGAGTAAGGTGAAGTGGTAGCATTAAAAATAATCAATCCTAAATTTCGTATGACTGGTGGCAATTTTCAAATTATCTCCATTGTAATGATTTTAGTACACAGTGCCTTTTTTAGTAATTTATAGTTCAAGCATGCTTAAAATGTGGAATGTAATGAAAATGTAAGACGTTTTGATTGAGTGACAAACTGAGTTTCTATAAATTTATATTTTTGAGAAAATCGGGGACCTAAGCCTTTACCACACACAGTCGTGCCAGATAAAGTGATGAGAAAAAGAAGATAGAGGAATAAATTTATCAAGATAAGATGTAGTCAAAATAAATAAGAGTAACTTATGAACCTACAAGGAATTATGTCGAACACACCACAAACACAAATAAATGAAGAAAGCTAAGTGACACACCAACCTTAACAATCAAGACAACTGAAAAAAATAAACACTTACTGCTATAGTTAATATAGTAAAAAAATTAGCGGGACAGAGATCGTCTTACTCAGGACTAAATGACACAACGAAGACTTCACACACAACTACGTAACAACGACAGCATCACAGAAGAACACACTATATTTTCTTAGAAGAGCTAGTGCTTTTATAATAATATGTTCCGACTACAGCTGATGTTTGCCAGCTTTTCTTTTAGACCTATTTTCCAAAGGAAAAATTGCCTTGTGTGATCACCCTCCTGTCCTGTCTGCGAGTGTTCGTATGTGTGCGCCCCCCTAAAAGTTCTGAATACGTGGAAAGGAATTTCATCGACTTTGGTTCACATATAGTGCTTACAAGGTCACTTGACTTTGTTCCCCTCGGATTAGATTTTCAAAGTGGTCAAATACGAAAATTTTTTATCACAACAATATATTTCAGGAACAATTTTTAAAATTTAATTGAATTCGGTGCTTATCATTATTGATGTTCACGTGGAGTTGTTTTTTTAAATTGGAATCAATTTGCGGTATCTGAGAAACCACATATTTGTCTGATTTTGGTTCAATTCAGTACACATATAGTAGGTATTTAATAAGGCCACTTAATTATTACGTAGTTTGTTCCTGTCGTGTTTGTATTATTTTTAAAATTTGGGCTAATTCAACATTTCTAACCATAATGAGTATGTATGTATGTATGTATGTATGTATATATATATGTGTGTATGTATGTATGTGTATATATATATATATATATATATATATATATATATATATATATATATATATATATATATATCTGTACCTCGGAGGCATACGACACTATGTCCACTTTTTCTCAAAATGCACTTTTTACCATAAACATTACCACAGATTTAAGTACTTCCTAGTGATATACAACACGAAGTCTGTGAAGTGTCCAAAACCCACGTTTTTGGGTGTCAAACAGCTGAATTCACTAGTGAATCACTCTCTTCAAACTGCTCTCCTGAGAAATATGATTTTTGTGACATAGTGTCTTATGCCTCCGAGGTACAGATATATACACACACCTGTGTGTACGTATATGTGAGAATTTCAACAAACTCGGTACATATGCGTACTTATTTAAGTCCACTTGACTAAAATGTGTTTCGTTTATGCACTGTTCATATTTATAAAATTTCGGCCGTTTTGATTATTTTGTATGACATGAGATATCTGTGGAACCATTTTTCAGCATTTCAACAAACTCTGTACAAATATAGCTAGTTCTTAGTAAGGTCACATGGCATATATTTATTCATGTGGTCCTTATGTTTTCAAAATAGCTGCCATTTGAATATTTATTTACCACATCAGATATCAAATGAACCTGATTTCCAAATCACAAAAAACTCTATACACATAGTACGGTCATCCGACGTTTATTATGTTTTATTCATGTCAAGTCAGTTTCAGAATTGCGGCTATTTTGAAATTTAAGGCTCTATTTTACATCTTGGGAACTAACCGACCAATTGAAACAAAGCTGTATGTTTTTAGAGTTCGGTACGTAAGCGTTAAATTTGGGAGAGATTATTGTTTTAGGTTTGCCAATTTGTAAGATATGACGACATGAGTTAATAAATATTTTACGTCATACTTCGAGAACTACTAAACAATTTAAATAAATTTTCAAATTTTAGTAATTTTTTATTCAAGAATTTATTTTATCCGGGTAGATTATAGCCTTTTTCGCTATTTTGTAAACTGCATTAGATGATTACATTAAGATGTTTGGTTATATTCAGCGAACAACTTGATCGAATTTATAAAATGTTAAATTTCGACAATTATTATTTAAGTTTGATTTTCGACGAGTTTAATAATATTCCTCCATCATTTTGTAAGATAGCATGGCATTGTACAATAAATATTTTTAAATATTTCAAGAACTGCAAAACCAATTGCTACCAAATGTTAAACTTTGACAGCGCAATTACGGTAACTTTATTTTAAAAGTTAGGTATTTATTTGTAGGTCAAGCATGTTAAAAGATAGCAGAGCATGTATAAGTAAAGATTATATCTTTAGATTTCTAATGCTACTAGATGAATTGTAACACAATTTTATGTCAGTAAATAAATATTAGATTATAGCACAGTGTAGCTGTAGGTCCATTATTTTAGAACATAGCAAAACATTAATAAATTAAGATTTGTACTTTTTTAGGAAAAGTAAAGAACAAATTTGAATTCTGCTCGCTCCAAAACTCTAGTCCACTGGTTGAGAGGATGAGTGACCTCAGCTGAGTGGGCACAGATGAAATACCGGCGGCATATCCCTATGCATGTGTGGGTTTGCAGAGTAAATAACAGGTGTTCTATGTGACGCCCCAACCTCAACATAGTTGCTCGAAAACTGTAGCTATTCTTTCTTGTAATTCCACCACACTTTCAACCGACGTACATAGATCTGGCCCTTAACATGGTTTTACAGAGAAGTACGCCACTTGTTTTCCCAAGTGTGCGAGACAGCATGTTTCGGTACTATAAAGCCTGTGTCTATTTTGGATGGTAATACTTGGAACTAGGAGTGGGACGATATTCACGGATTGCGACTTTTTCACCGATAAATTTTTGTCAAAGTTTACAGTGATAGGCTTTTTCAAAGCACGGTGACAATGTCACGAAACGTTTGCGACTGCTACATTTATAGGCGCTTTGACACCCCTCTCCTCCCTTTTTTTCCCGTGCAGGTACACTTGCAATCTTTCGTCTCCGAACAGAAGCAAAATCCCTGCGAATGTGTCACACCACGCACCATGTATCTGCGACAGGTGCTGTCATGAAACAGCTGTTGTCTGTCAACAGCGAAACAATGCTCGTGCTACAAACTGGTGGCCAAGTTTACCTGTCGCCAAAACTTTACTGAGACAAACATGGAAACGTTTAGTAATGTGTTGAAATATTTGTAATTCTACCATGTCGGTTATTTTTATTTTATTAAGTCAAGTGTTGTGTTTAGATGATACAGAAAAAAATTACATTTCATTAGATATCGTATTACCCTAACGTATCAATAATTTGTATTGCTAAACGCGATCGATAATGCATTTTCAACTGTATTAAACCCATCGCAAAAGAAAGAAATTCGCATACGAGTGTATGTTCACTTTTCAAGTCACCATACTCAGTGACGGTCACAGGACATAGTAACAATTCGCCGACAAATATACGAGTGTCTGTTCACTGTTCAATTCACCATACTCAGTGACGGTCACAGTAAGCAGTGACAATTCGCCGACATATATACGAGTGTGTGTTCACTGTTCAATTCACCATACTCAGTGACGGTCACAGGACATAGTAACAATTCGCCGACAAATATACGAGTGTCTGTTCACTGTTCAATTCACCATACTCAGTGACGGTCACAGTAATCAGTAACAATTCGCCGACAGATATACGAGTGTGTGTTCACTGTTCAAATCACCATACTCAGTGACGGTCACAGTAAGCAGTAACAATTCGCCGACAGATATACGAGTGTGTGTTCACTGTTCAAATCACCATACTCAGTGACGGTCACAGTAAGCAGTAACAATTCGCCGACAGATATACGAGTGTGTGTTCACTGTTCAA
>PNEQ01083608.1:0-59020 GCA_003012365.1 Medauroidea extradentata | reverse complement strand
AGGATGCTAACTGTTTAAAGCTCCCCGCAGTGACACTGGGGACTCCGAGACAAGTGATTCGACATAGGACATGTAGGGTCCAAACGGACGGGAAAGGCCCGAAAATTCGCCTTCAAGTTTCCATGACGTCACATCCGGTGTGTCCGCATCAGGCGCGTACGAACGAGTATTCAAAGGAGTTCCTTCGATCCAACCTGTCCTTGTGGCTCAGTGTCTGCGTCAGAACCTTGTAAACTTGCGGTCCGAGGTTCGTGTCCCAGTGTCGACAATTTGTTGTCAACGTTACTATTTACAATTTTAACTTACTTCAACTGTTATTTCTTTGTAACCCTTTGCTGCATAATTTATTTTATTTTGTTTTAGCTGTGTTCTACATTTTTTGTTTACAGCCCCATTAGTTTGTATTTGTTTTTTGCATGTTCGATAAAGTTGTTAGCAAATACGAGCTGTTGGCTCGGTGTTGTTACATGCACTTCCCACAACCTAGAGTGGTTAGAGCATTACACAACCTTCATGATACTAAGCTTGGTTTTGCTAAGCACAACTAATGAAAATATGTGAACAGATTTATCAGTGTGTGTGTGTTGTTTTACTTACTTTTGTAAAACGTAGTTTTATTGCTATTTTGGTGCTTGAGCAGTTAAACATTTTAATGAAAGACGCCACAGAACAATGTAATACTTGATTATTTCCCTTCGCTAGGATAATTAATGCCTATACTAATATACAAATTGAAGTGATATTAAGTGGTGAAACATAACCCAAAACAACATTTTACTCACTAACATGCTTAGTTAATTCACAATCACCAGCGCCGGAGAAAAGGGAGCATTTTCATGGTTCTGACAAATTTTTAAATTACTAAAAAAAAGGTGTTTAACTAACTCAGAGCAGTTATCTCAGGGCTGGTTATTAAACATTTGCCACAATAAAACTGACACCACATCACTGATGTGAAAAATGCACAATAATAATATATATCCAAATGAGTTAGTCACACATTATTAAAGGCTCTCTGGTGATAGTGACTTCTGACGTAATTCTGTAGCCTGTAGTTTATGGCGTACGTTCCTTGGAATTTTCTTGAACAATACCAGAACCCTTCGTTAAGGGCATATCCCACGTCGGAAGTTCTAGCTGGGGTTCTCAGTTATAGAAAATGAACTCAATCCAGATCTCTTCTAAAATCATTTTTAGTATTCTTGTCCTTGTTTGAAGTTATTCCCAAGATACGTTCATTTCTCACCGCCTGCCAGACTAAACACACATTTTAGACTGTTTATAGCAACGAGGAATTTCACCCACAGTTCACACTTTACTCGTCGACATCAGCGCTTTTTAGAATTTATTGCTAATTTTTACTCATATTACGTTAAACCAGTTAAAATATATAATTTAACTATTTTTTAAACATTTAAGATTTCAAGTAACTATCAAATACCTCTAGTAAAATTCAGTAACACTAGTAAAGTTGAGCATCATTACAATATTAGCAAAAACAAAGTTATCATCTGTTAAAGGTACAAATTATCAGAATAATTTTACATTTCAGAGTGTGCACTTTTGCGGACAAGTTTGTATCAATTGTTCTCTATCATGAAGCTTACGGGGACATTGTAATGATATTTTAAACAAGGAATCACCGAACCGGTACCAAGTACATCTTTTTAATTATTCAGTCCTCATAATGTACATAATGGGCGCAATAACTCATTAAGACAACAGTCACTTTCCTAACAAGGAATTGCTTGTAAGTTAACGTGTCAAATGGCGCAGAATTACGACCAACACTTCATTGTTTACAATAACAACAAAATAAAGACAACTTTCGCCGCGCTATCACGATTTACAAGGATTGCTCAAAGTTGGCGCCGCCAGCTGCAATACACGCACTCACACGCTGCAACATCGCCTCTCGTACGCGGCCAAAAATACCTACATTATCTCGGATTTCGAGAGCGGCGGCAGCAATCCGTGCGACAAGATCCTGTTCATCTTGAACAGGCGTCTTGTAAATCAAATTCTTCATGGCGCCCCAAAAGAAAAAATCACGGGGAGTAAGGTCAGGGGATCGTGCTGGCCAAGGAAACGGACCAAAACGTCCTATCCATCGTCCAGGGTAGGTATCATTGAGGTAGTCCCGTACCCGTCTGGCGCTATGTACCGGCGCACCGTCATGTTGTGGCCACATGTTTCGCCGAACTTGGATGGGAACCTCTTCCAAAAGCTCCGGTAACACATCTCTCAGAAAGATCAGATAATTATCAGCATTTAGCCTTTCTTGTATAATGTATGGTCCTATCAGATAGTCCCCTACAATGCCTGCCCATAAGTTGACCTTGAATTTTTCTTGCCGGCCACGTTCGTAGCTCTCATGGGGATTTTCGACGGCCCAACAGATATTATTTTTGGAGTTAAATATTCCATCCTCATTGAATGTTGCCTCATCCGAAAAGAACACCAAAGAAGGACACTCGGGATTCTGACGGCATTCGTCCAGGTATCGCTCACAAAATGCACGTCTTCACGGATAATCCCGTCTGTGAAGCTTTTGTACTTTTGTTTTGTGGTATGCGTGGAACCCATACTGATGCAATACATTCCAAACTGTCTTTTGATCAACGCCTAACTGTCCGGCAACGCGACGGGTACTGGTACCAGGGTCATTGTCAACGGACTCTTAACACAGCGTCTTCGATCCTGTTCTGGGCATGCCGCCGAGCCGCTCGTTCTTGACGAACCTAAAACAATCGTTCTAATTAATTTTATCGGTGACTAACGCGGCATTTGAAATCAGTATCAACACAGTATGTACTTACTTCAAAAGACCCATTTTCTCTAAGTCTACGATCCACTGTAGAAAAGTAAACATGGCTTGGACAAACACGCCCAGGAAATCGTTGTGGGTACAGGCGTCTTGCTGCATTTGCATTTGAACGGGCCTCACCAAAACACAGATGCATATCTGCCATTTCGATAAATGTGAACCGGTTCATCTTCAGGGGCCTTTATCACACAGCACCTTTCTTAACAGCGATGACAGAAACAAAACACGAGGCCGGCTTTTTCGCTGCGACCTCCCATAGCCACACACAGTTGTGAGTTACCAGCCGTCAATGGGCAGACCACGCCGTCAGCACAGTTGTCCCGTTCACCAGTGCTTGGGTGTCGACCCTGTCGTACCAATATCCAATCTTATGCGAGACGGCCAGGTTTTTTTTTCTTCTTCGTTATTGTAAACAATGAAGTGTTAGTCGTAATTCTGCGTCATTTGACACATTAACTTACAAGCAATTCCTTGTTAGGAAAGTGACTGTTGTCTTAATGAGTTATTTCGCCCATTATGTACATTATTAGGACTGATTAATTAAAAAGATGTACTTTGTACCGGTTCGGTGATTCCTTGTTTAAAATATCATAACAATGTCCCCGTAAGCTTCATGATAGAGAACAATTGATACAAACTTGTCCGCAAAAGTGCACACCGAGCAAACAGCTCGTCTTTGCTAACAACTTTATCGAACATGCAAAAAACAAATACAAACTAATGGGGCTGTAAACAAAAAATGTAGAACACAGCTAAAACAAAATAAAATAAATTATGCAGCAAAGGGTTACAAAAAAATAACAGTTGAAGTAAATTAAAATTGCAAAAAGTAACGTTGACAACAAATTGTTGACACTGGGACACGAACCTCGGACCGCAAGTTTACAAGGTTCTGACGCAGACACTGAGCAACTTTTTTTTTTTTTTTTTTTTTTTAATGTTAGGCTCCTTGGCGAGGTCGCAACATCGCCAACGAGCCAAACATCCCCCCTTTACAGCTTTAGCATTTGACAATTCCCCAGTTGTGACAGTATTTGGTGACTCTGACAATTGAAAAGACGCTAACGGACAAACACAAAGTTTACACCCAGCCAGACCTGGGAATCGAACCCAGAACCCCTCGTATCCAAGTCGGTCGCTCAACCAACCGAGCTACGGGGGGTCGGCGCCACAGAGACAGGTTGGATCGAAGGAACTCCTTTGAATACTCGTTCGTACGCGCCTGATGCGGACACACCGGATGTGACGTCATGGAAACTTGAAGGCGAATTTTCGGGCCTTTCCCGTCCGTTTGGACCCTACATGTCCTATGTCGAATCACTTGTCTCGGAGTCCTAAGTGTCACTGCGGGGAGCTTTAAACAGTTAGCATCCTCATCCTGTATATGCTAACTTCAGGTTTATTAAATTAGATGGTTTCACTATGTTCTTTATTTTGTCCTTTGGTCTAATGGCATTTAAAATCACGATAATGTCATTAATATTTTGCTTTTTTAATTTTATTTGTAATAAGTAGTGTTGTGTTCAGAATAACCATATACCAAACATATAACTATTTTAGTGTTCTCACAAATGTTACTCCAGTACACAGATTTTGCTTCTACGGAAATTTCAGTCATCTTGCTACGATCTCTTTTTCATCAGTGTTCGTATGGCCTAATTCTTGTTTACATTAAAAAAAGGTAGTTTGTAACTAAAACCCTACAGTTACATTCTCTAATACACAATTACATCGAGATACACTCACAGTATATTCGTATAAAGACAAATACAAGTTTCTGTACTCGCTGAATAGGTCTCCGTCAGTCACGTACATAACCAACGTCACAAAAGTTCTAGTCAATAAGAAGGTGACCACCCATGATATTTTCATGAAGGGTTCCTTGATGGATTGAAGTTCTCAATAATTCCAATCATTGTGCACGGATTAGGAATTTATCATCATGCTGTTTCCGATATTTTGCTAAAATATCATTTTAAAATTCTATTTTTAAGAGTGAATTCCACCCTTACGAATTGTGCTAGGCAAATATTTCATTGTGTAACTATACCTCATTTCTTATAAGAAATCACCTCCCAAATTTCGTAACATAAATTAAGGAACATTCTGTATATGCTTTATTCAATTAGATATGTAACCAAATTATATGCACAACTAATAAGCAATTGACGTTCGTTAAACTACCAGTTCGTTAATTAGGGACTATCAACATTGATGAAATACAGAAAGAGACTTGACGACGTAAACAATATTTGACGAACCATTAACTAACGGTCATCAAGATGATTTTGACGATGGTTAGAACAACTAGCAATGGCTGTGTGAAGATAACAGGTCCCCATGTGTTCTTCTAACCGAGATACTTGTACGTACAGAAACTAACAGTTCTGTAAAGAACCCGCCCTATCGGACAGAAGCGCAGATCTTCCCTTTGCGTCGTTAGACTACCGCCTACGCCTCGTCAAATACGTTCGGCTGCCATAAAATTTGTCATCTCGGCCGGATCTTGTAACACCAGGAAAACGTTATCTGTGTCGTAAAAAATATATCGGAAGCGTCTTAGGAGGCAGTGGAGATGAAGAAGCAGCAACCCGAGGCAGACCTTTATCTGTCTGCATAAAACCTGCAAAAATGTCATTCCGTCCGCTAACTGGCCGTACTAACCGGTTTCAAATAGTCACAATTCTTCCTGGCGCGCGAAATTTCTCTACGCTACTCTATAGCCATGTCCGAAACGATATTTCCACATTTTTTGGATTTAGGAATTAAGGGTGGATAGATTCGAACGTTGTAAAACAGCGCTGCGTGCGGCAAAGTTGGTAACTAGATACGAGTTAGAATGTTGATGTTTTGTTAATTTTTTTTTTTTGTTTTTCACCTAAATTTCTATTCTTAAATTATTTTAACTGTGTTTTGACACCCTGCAATACGAATTCTATGTTAATATTGGTTATTAGGTTTTATGATTATTTATTTACAAAAAACATAATTTATTTAAAATTAACATTATTTGCTTGGGCTTTTAATTCACAATATTACAGATTTTAAAGTACATGTACTTTTCAGCCGAAACGCGTAGCATAAAACGTAACTAAACAGCAGTAGACAAATTTACGGAGCTATTTGGGAATTTAGCGCGCTACTCCACCTCAGTAAATGTTATATGCTAAATTCCAAATATTTACTGTGTGGTTGATTTAGTAACCTAAATAGTCTTTCCGGACACGGCTTCTGTCATTATCAACTTCGTTATAGATTGTTCGAGATAAAGTGAGCACTTTCGACAACGACATTGTTTAGAATAATAATTTTAAAATGTTATTTACTGAGCTCTCAGAAGTTAACTTGTAAGTACGGTACAATCCAGACACTTCAATTGTTTCTTAGGGTGACTTGTTTATGTCAAAAAGCAGCGGGAAAATTACAAATTAACTTAAAGAAAAAATAAAAAGCTCACTTTATCCCCAACCCCCTATACTAAACTTGTACTGGAGATCGCAATATCATGGGCGCAACGCAAAACTTGCACCTGCGTTGCATCTGCGAGCAGTTCACCAAGAATAAATCCTATGCTTTTTCGAAGAGAAAATTTTTGATAATACAGTTTGAATGGATGTTATGTTTCAAAAACTGAAAATTCAATAAAAAAATTTTAAACTCCCCCTTAAGAGGGAGCTAAATGCATTAGTCTGTAACTGTAGTTTTCTTGAAGCCAATTTGCGAAAGTTAAACAATAGCAATCCTAGACAATAGTTTTAGCCAACGTTTTAAACAAAATTGTTTCCAGTGTTACGAACTTCTGAGGCACAATCTGTGACGCCGGAACCTCGTGCATTTAACTGCGGCGCAAGATATCTCGCGTAACGAATAGTAATTCTCGACAAATATTTACTCATAAAGTTGGTAAATACCATTATCTAGGATTGTCATTGACTATTTTATCCATATTGGCTTCGAAAAAAGCGTAGAAATCAATCGACGTTTTCAGCGCTTATTTATCTATCACGCACTCTTAAAATAAGAAAAAAATATATGATACACATATAAAAATCAATACATGGTGATGAAAATTGCTGTAGACCGTGTCTTTAACAATGACATTTCGTCCTTGTCCGAAGTAAGGTTTCTTTTCTTACACTGACAACATGTGAAATAGTTTCGTAACAAATGTATTTTTTAACACACCATAACGCATTTGAAGCGCGTGATAGGCGGTACCCTTAAGGCCGCTAAATACCTCAGAGCTCTAGCGTGAGGAATGATAGGGAAATTACATGTTAAATTATGTTAGGCTTTGTTCAATAATTGTTGAAACTACACTTATGCCACCAATAACTTTTTCTTCAACTTAATGCCGATTAGATTACTATACGATATTTCATGCTGTGTCTTAATACTCTACAAACTAATAGCAAAATAATAAATTCTTTTATTCTGAAAAATAATAAAAATATAAAACAGCCGTTTTTTTCTCCAACAATTGCATTCCTGTAGAAATATTTTCCATATCCCCGTGCAGAAATTTGTTTCCGAATGCGATCTTGTGAAATGAGACTGGAACCCTAAAGGTAATCCTTCGTGACAGGTTCGAGGTAAGCAGTGCTTTGAACGTGTTACATCTAAACTACATGATTGACAACCCTCTAATTATACACAACTTTTTAGTCGTCTTGTGCAATGGCCTTTGATGCAGTCGTCGTACCCACAACGTCGCACTGAACATAAATGTGATCTTGGTGTAAATGGCCAGTTCATTCCGTTCTCTTGAAAAAAAAAAAAAAAAAAAAAAACACATACGTGTTGTCGGCGAGGACGTGAAATTGCCTGGTCGGTAGGCAATCGGCCACACACTGTCTGTCTCAATATTGTACTTGTGTTTTTACAGCCGCGTGTGTGGCGTAGTGCCTATATACCAGGCATCATCGCGTCTTCGGAGACATCATATGTTGAAAGAAATACGGGAGGTTGACAATTAACAACGTATTTTCAAAACATTTTCAAAACCTAATACTTTAGTTTCCAATTGCTATTTGAATGCTTGAAGTAAGAACAACATTCTTTAAATTACTGCAGACAATGCTAAGAATTTCAAGCATTTATTCGGTTTTAAAAATATCTAGAAAAATTCGTTGTATTATTTGCATACAATGTGTGTGTACGCACATATATACATACGTGTATGTGTGTGTGTGTGTGTGTGTGTGTGCGCGCACTTACACATTTGACATAATAATACAATGGATTTTCTAAATATTTCCAAAATCGAAAAATTCTGGTTTGTTATTCTATAATATCGCCTACAGAAATTTTTGTATGACCTTACATCCGGCATTCAAATAGCATTTGTTAAAACTAAACGGCCGAAAATTGCAAGGCGATCAATCAAAACTTAACTCCGTCATACGTTACAACTTCCCGAAAAAGTTAATTTTGACTGACGTGAGTTTTATAAAATGTTTTGTAAAGACGATGGTTTTGACTTTTTGACATACTGTAAGAAGGGAGACTTTGACACATGGGGTGACTTTCACAATTTTTGTTTTCTATATGTGTCAATTGTGAGAAAACACTGTAATTTCAAGTAGGCATTCATTGTTAGTAATAAATCGCAAGATACTTCTCCAGGAGCGCATCAACAAAATGGGGAGTAAAGTAAATATTACCTACCATCCCCTTTCTGAATCCTTAAAGCAGAGGCAAACCTTAGACAATCTACCTGTCTACATACAACAATTACACATGTTCTTTATTATAGTAATATAATATACGATTCGTACAAAACTCTAACTATCCAAGATGGTGACCATTGTACTTCCTTAAAGATGAAAAGTAGAACAGCAATTAATACGTTGCTTCCCCACCTTGGGAATTTGAGTGGTTATACACCTGAATCTCTCTACACAGGGTTGCAACATGTGCAAAATTATTTATCTGAAATGTTTTGAAGTCACCACCGTTTACGATACAACGCTTAGTAGAAAAATCTCTTTTAACACCAGCGTATCGAAATAAATGTTTGTTCCCGGAATATCAAAAAACAATTTGTTGTGTTTAAATTTACTTTCCGATTCTTCTCCTAATTGATTTTTTTTTTCAAATAAGTGTTTACGTATGTTAAATAATTATTTTTAATCAACTATTTTATCAGTAAATTACTGATTGGATCTTGACTAATTGATACATTTTTGTAAGCCATGTGGTTTTATAACGCGGTAGTTGTAATTTTCTGTGCTAAAATAACAAATTAAGATACAGTGAAAGTCTTTTAACAATCTCTGCTTCAGAATTAATAAATAACTGCAAACAAGGAAAAAAAAACTGCGTAGTATGCAGTAACAACAAACTACTTGCAATGGCTTTTTTCTAGAATAGTTACAACAGTGTTCTTGTCATATAAACAGTAAATTACTTATGTAAATTGACAGAACATGCTTTATAATTAGCATACTGCGGCGCTGTGTTGTAAATTTTTATCAAAACGCTGCCCTTTTAAAATTGACCATCTACTTTTCTCGTGCTACGTGAGAATCTAAACAATTAAAAATTTGAAAAGGAAGGAAGATAAAATAAATAACTGAATATATTTTTTTAAATTTATTTGTGTAGGGCTAAAAAATACAATTTTGACTTACGTGTTTAATTCGCCAATATAATAAGAAATATGTTAGTGCAAGGGTGTACCTGTGTCCGTGTGCTCTACAGATTTTTATAACTGGTTTTTGTTTAAATATATGAACATCTGATTTTTTTTGCTGTTATCTGTTCGACTCAAAGTGTGTTGAATAGCAAGAATGCTACATAAAAATAACAGTAAATATTGATTATATATTTGCTTAAAAAATATTTTTTTTAAGTCTACATTTGAAACAACTTTATTCTTTTTAAACACTGGAAGGTGAAAGTCTAGTAGATTTATCTCATTTATGAAATTATTTAAGTCATATACGTTCTAAGAAAAACATGTTTCGAAAACTTTAAGACGCAGCTAGAGATCAGAGCTATCCGAAAATTAATTTACAATAGTTAGAAAAATTCCTAAAAAAAATAATAAAGGAACCTTACATTTTAAGTTTACTACCTCGTGGGTCACTGACTTGTTGGCAGGTTCATAAACAGTAGAATATTCGCAAATTATTATTTTTTAATAGGTGACGTTATATTAACCCTATCTGTTGTCCTTAGAAGTAGGCCCTAGCTATCGACTTAGCACAAACTGTATTTTATTTACTTATTGTATATTCTACACGTTATTACTACCAGAAATTATATTTTCTTTAGATAAAATTACATTTTGTCTCCAAGTTGAGTACTGTTTCGGTACAAAATTAAGATCACGAATATGGCCCACTTAAGGTTCACATGAACTATATTTCTACTATAACACATGGTTTATGTGAGACAGATATTTATAGATGGCGTATGTTCATACTGGAGACTAGTGTGTATCGACCCAACATCTATCTCGACATTACCACTCAATGGCGACTAGTAGGCCATATTGAGAACTGGGCCATATTCGGTACAGATATCTTATCTTTTATTACAGCTAACAGAAACACTCAATTTTTAGTACTAAAACTCAAGGAATGCATTTATGAATGCTACAAATCTGCTCCGAAATCTTCACGTTTGCTATCAACAGAAACTTAGGATTACATATATTCCAGCCACCAAATTGTTTACATAATCTCAACGTCTTTAGTGTTTCAGGTAAAGGGAAGTATGTTTGGAAGTGCATTCCAAGAATTTAAGGTAGTTTTTGCTTTAAGAGGAATATCGATAGAGTGTGCCTATTAAACTGGCATATCTGATAAGTCATTAGTAAGCACTTGAAAACGTAGTTATTTATGTAGATAACTATAGTTGGTACAATCATAGTTGCTAAAGTTTTCTTGATTTAATTTTAAAAAACACAATTAAATAAATACTTTTTGTTCGCATAGAAAACGTTATTTAAATAACATCTGGTTATTCGCGGACATAAAAAAGAACATATACGTATTAACGTTACATTCATTAATACTTATTAGGTAATAAAAATATTATAGCAATCGACGTTAATCGGATATCCGGATTGTCATAGGCCTAATTGGCTCTATACTACTACATGTCAAGTAAAGTAATATCACGTTTAACAAGTAGTTGACTCTACGCTGAAAATAAAGTTTAGTAAAATTTGTAACTGTTAATTTTACAAAGTTTTGTTTTGTGTGTGTTTCATGGTTGATACCATCAACCAACTAGCATAATACGTTTTGCGAACGGAATTACAAAACAAATTTAAGAATAAGTTTGGCTGTGTGGGTGAGCATGTTAAGTGTTGTTCGTATTTTTTAAAAGTCACATTTATGTTATAAATGTTATTTGCGAGTGATTTAATTATTACCAGATGTTTTGGTAACTTATTTTAAGTTTAACAGCATCAGTTTTTACTATAGGAAAAATAATTCCGAAATATAACTGTAAAGGGACACACAAGGTGGTACACCGCTTGGATATAAAAATATGTACTCGCAACCAACTGAAGTTAGAGCAGATTTAATTAAGTCTATCCAGTCAGGAATAAACTGCATTGATAAATAGCGTAACATTACTTTTCACTTGAATATGGCGGAAACAAAATTGTCGAGCATAGCGGTTACTTACACTTATTGCACACGCGACATAGGACTGACTAAGGCGTCTGTTTTTTGAATGTGTTTTTTTTTTTTTTTTTTGCTGACGGAAAACTAAAATTGTTTAGCTACAATCTCAAGCCACATGAATAAATTAAAGAACAAATATACAGACGCTGAATGATAGGATTACTCTTGAATCCACTCTAATTTTGTATAAATAAAGCACGAGTACTGAAGTTATGAATCGTGTGTTGAGCTGCAGTAGTAAATCAATCAAAAACCTACCTAGATGAACGATATGTAAGTATGCGTGTGTGTGTGTGTATATTAGATTATTGCAAGAGTGCAGGGGGTATATTACAACTTAGAGCAACAATACTTAGAATTTTACAACTTTGCATGATATTGAGTTGGAAACGGTATTTTATTAACTCCTCGAGGATGAAATCAATTACATCAATTTCGGTTAATAAACAATAGAAACACTTTGTAACCATTAAAATAAATAGTAAACTACACAAACATTTCCTTACTCAAATTTTTATAAAATATTTAGATGTAAGAAGTTATTATTATATATTTAAATTCTAACGCACAATTCCCTTTAACTTGATTAATTATATGTAATGAATCTGTTTACTGACTTTATCTTAGTGATCCAGCATTTTGTACCACCAATTGGTCATCAGAGATTAGAAAATATGCGATCTGAAGTCTGCTGACATTAATACTTCACGTTTATTCAAACTTCACGACAGTATTTTACAGTGCCTTGCCCCAGGGTCACCTAGGAAATTTTGTGGGCCTGGGATGAAAATGGCTTTTGGCGCTCTCTAGTCAAAAGATTTAATGTCTCTAAATAATGTGCGCGAATGGATGGTTTTCAAATGTAAAGGACTTGACTCCTTGAATAGGTCCTCTTGTGATCTGAAGTCTGGGACAATTTGCCACAATTGCCCAACCCCTTCCCGTGAGCCTCACTGCCTTCGAGTGAGTGAGTGAGAGATTTTTGGTAAGCGCTTAACATCGAGGTCTTGAGCGCTAGTGTGGGGTGACATGAGGTGAGTATGGAGCAGCGCCGGAATGAAGGAGCGGAGGAAACGGGAGGTCCCCGATAAAACTCGCAGACCAACGGCATCGTCCGGCACGATTCCCATATGCGAAAATCCGGGGACCGACCTCGCCGGGAATCGAACCCGGATTGTCTTGGTGGGAGGCGGGAGGTCTGACCCCTCCCCCACCGCGATCCCCCACTGCCTTCGAGGCTGGGGCGTTGTTCATTCCTGGATGAAGACAAAAAGACAAATCTACCAAGTAAAGTGGATGTTCGGTGGTTATTTCTCGTTGCAGTAACTTAATTCCGCTCGAAAAGTGGCAATAAATTAAAGATTTTGTAATACTTAAATGCTAGGTCATTAAAAAATTTGATCCTTGTAGGAACAGTTGTTATTTCGGACAATACGTATTATTTCTGCACGCTAACGCACAAATATGCAGGTTCACATTTTGTTTTATAATTACGTAAGGCAACTCCATCAAGGTTAGTGTTCCTAACAAAGTGAACTTAATTATACAAACCACACAAAATTACATGTTTATAGAATATTTAAGTTGATATATTTTTTGTAATTGATACAAAGTTTTCAATTTATATGATAATGTTACAAGTTTTAATTTTTGGCAGAGTCATACTTAATCAAGACGGATGAAATATTAAATTGAATAACTGAGCTAAACCAAATTTCCTGATCAATTAAAAACCGTATTAAAATAATTTAAAGCACAGCATATGACAATATTCGCCCCTCAATTCACACGTCTCGTGGCACTTTTACTGCAATGTAACGAGGTCAAAGAAAACTATTTTTACGAAGCTAGTCAAATTATCACTAATAGGTTTACCTGCTGAAAGAAAACACATTCCAGGTTCATGACAGAATGGTACTTTCAAAACCGCGCGCAAGCTATAAATATGATTTCGAAGCCCTATACAGCACCGTCAAAAAAACTGCTTGTTCAAACTGTCGTGTCTCATACCGGATGTGCAAGACCAGTGCTGACGGCCTATCTCTACGTGTTACCAAATTGAACGGCGCCATATTGCAGCCCGTAACATGCAATGTCCCTTACCAAGGTTTTTTTGTTGAAAAAAAAAACGTTCCCCCCACCCCCGCTAAAGTACACAATTCCCTATTTTCGCCCGCAATATGTCAGCGTTCAATTTGGTCATGTAACAAAAACGTAATAGATTAATAGTCTAGTACTTTTATAACTTTTTGGTCTTATAATGTAATACCTAGATAAACAAGAAACTACAACAAACACATGCAAAAGCCTACATTATACTTTCAATTAGGCCGTTTAGGGTAAAATTTCAATCCGGATTGAAGCTGGAGTGGACTGAGGAATCCAGATTGAAATTTTACTATAAACACTTTGTTGTGGACTGAAGTAGGAGTGAAGCGAGATTATCCACTCCACTTGTTGAGGCGGACTGGACTGAAGAATCCGGATTGAGGTTTTGCTGTAAACACAGACTGGACTGAAAAGAAAATGTGCAGGACAAAGTTGCCGCCATATTGTGTTATGTGTTGTGGTTAGGTTAAAAAAGAACAGAGAACACATTATAACTTAACAGAAAGCGTTAAAAGCAGGTATTTGCAAAGCTAAACAGCTTCTATAAAGCAAACGGAACAAGACAAGTGGCGCATCTCATGAAGAAAATCCTTATTTGGAGCAATTCTTATTTTTCGTTCGTCATCTGTTCTTCGCTTCGTATTGTCACCGATAGATAGCATTATTACGTTTTCAGTCCAGGTTGACTTCAACTTCGCTCTTGTTTACAGTTCAATCTGGACTGCAATATTTACCTTAAACACAATTCGTCAATCCATGTTCGCTATACATTCACTCCGAGTTGATTCCACTTCAGATACAATCTGGATTGAAGTTTTATCCTAAACGTAGTATATGGTTTCCCGAAATTGCACCAGGCGAATGCTGGATTGGTTCGTTAACAAAAGTCATGGCCGACTCCTCGCCTAGTTCTTGTTCTTATGTAAAGTTGTGTGTAACCGTCTCTGATGGCCTAGCTGTCCACGAGACGTTAAAACCTAAGGCCCGTTACACACTGTTCTTACCTTACTTAAAACGTCGGCTGAGATTTCATAACAGAATTCTGTAGCAAAACTCCTGTCACTACCACTGTTTACTTCTACGTTTCGGCACATATTTGTGATGTTGGATATTATGTTCCATAAATTACAACAGTAAAATTGTCGAAAAGTATTTCACAACAAGACTTGCACGTAATTGCCTAATAAGTGAAACCATATTTTATATTATTTAGGTTTTGAAACATCCGACGGTCGTGTGTTCAGTAAGAAACAAGAATTTTATTTTTAATCAATGCATATTGGCAACCCTACTTGCGTACTGCACCTGTGCGGTGGCTGAAACTGTGCATTGCGCATGCGCGTAAACATACACTACGATGAAAAATAGGACGGGCTCTACCTGTAAATTAAGTATGGAAATATTGTGTGGAACCAGCGTAGTTGCGGTTATCGCAGTGCTACTTGTACTGGATTAGGTATGGAATTCTGTGCTGAATTGTGGATAGTGCGTACCGGGCTAAAGGCCTCGTTCTTTAGTTTTCCAGTAGTTTCAAAAATATTTTTTTAAACGGAAATTAACACATATAAAAAATTCATACTAGCAGTTTTAACTCTTATATATCATCGTTGGTATTTGAATTTTTCTGTTGCAATACATTGAACGGGGTTTTAGATTTATGCGCCTGAAAAATCACATTTTGTTGTCAAAATAAGCCAAAATGAAGCAATTTTTGCTAGCAAACGGTACGTTATTTTAAAAAAATACTGGCAGAATCGTGTATCTTATGACCCTACACATTCTCAATTTTTTTTCAAAGCATTTGGTTAAAAAATATTTGAGTTATTTGCTATTGTTTGAAATAAATGAAAGACTATGGCCTTAATATAAATAAAAGAATTGGAATTTAGTGCTTATTCGCGCCTAGTTGAATAAAGGATCGTCCGTTAAACCCTCGTCCAGGCAAGTCTGTTACGTTAAGCCTGCACGTCGGTCCTGTGGCTGGCGTGTAGCGCGACGAGACAATTGATGCGCGTCCTAGTGTCGCCCATATCGCTTCCTTCTGGACCTCAGACGCGGTAAACTGTTACTAGCAGCCAACCGCCTAATATTTACGTGCAATACTTTCATTCGTGGTCCTGCACCACACGAAGAGATGGCTAATATCTGCCTACAGCCAGGACTTCTCAATTAAATGTACCTTCGGGGGGCCAAAAAAAAAAAAAATGCAGTCAATAATTATAGACATTGTACGGAATCATTTAATTGAACTTAATGTAAGTCTAACATAAATCATTGTCATACGCAGTGATTACATTGACCTAACTATAACTATTAAGAAATAGCCTTTAAATTATTATAACAAAACGTTTTCGCTGATTTCTGACATTTTGATGGCGGGCCAGTAGAAATCTCTCTGCAGGCTGCATCTGGCCCATGGGCCGCCTATTGAGAAGGCCTGCTTCATCATAAATGTCAGTTTTAAAATTAACGTACATTAATCATGAAGTTATACCGGGAATCGGTGTTAAGGGCGTCCCAGAAGGGAAAAAAATCATAATTTTATTTTTGTATGAACAGGGTTAGTTTTGTAGACGTTACTGAAGGAGTACATTTTCCTCTTACAAAAAAAAATTAGCTCAGCCAGTTTTCCCATGATGACATTTCAAGGTCAAAATTTCCATGTTTTTAGTTCATACACCCCCGAAAACCAATCAATACAATGAAATGAAATTATTCACTGTAAAAGTATGTGTCTCTATTGACCTCGCTGTCGACGAGAAGTTAAGGCTAATATATCTACTTTACTCGGTACGTTTATATTATCGTCCGAAAGTTCAGTTTGAAAAACCGAACTTTTGAAACCAAGGGTCTGGGAAAAGTGTTTACACCACAATGCGAAACTGCAGTTTCGGAAACTTGTGTTTCGTCTACGATAAATTCCGGAAATAACATGAATAAATACTTTTTTATTGTTTAAAAACTAGAGTTAAACGTAAAAAATCAAAACATTACAATAATCAGTTATTTTAAAACACACTTTTACCGGCATATTCAAGAAATAATTGTAACCTACGTTAAAGAGGTAAGTACGGCATACATTGTATTTCTCTTCAAAGTAGCTGAAAATGGCGTTTACAAATAACGAAGGTGATTATCCTATAAGGTTTATTTATAAAATATCTCGATCTTATTGATCACTAGTAGCTACTTTCCACTCCTGAATTCCCAGTTTCTCTGTTTATACCGCACACGGAACCTAACTTTTGCCATAAAACTTGAATAACAAACTCATATTTCCCTCAACAATGAAACATGACGCTGTTTACAACGGACAAGAATAGCAGTTTTAGAAACCCATGTTTCCTAAACTGGACTTCGAGCGACGGCATAAACGTACTGACTGTGGCACTTTATAATAAAAACTAAGTTCAAAAGACGATTCCATGAGCAATGTTTTGGTTGTGGGGTCACTGCCTTTAAAAGTGACGTTGTATAGTAAAAAAATCATTAAATAACTATTTACGGGAATAGATTCGTATCTTAACGATGTCGTTCACGTTTTAGGAACGTCTTGTTATTCGTGAGCTAAGCTGAGAAAATAAGCTGAGATGCCGTCTTCCAGCCAGCGAGCGATTAACGTATCGCGCTTTCCTATGACATTTCTCGTTGTGTTATGGTTATTAAATAGCATTCGAGTCCAGTTTCGCAAAATATTAAACAATGCAATGACGGAAACGACAAGCTTGAATCAAACCGATAAAAATGTTGTTTATAAAACTAATGTGGGAGTTATTGTAGCTGCTTACCTACACGTAGCAAGTCCAAAAATTTTAATACCTAGTAAGAATTTTGAAAGGAACAACATGCAATTAGGGTAGACCAGGGCATAGGCGGTAGTTTTTGGGTAGCAAGGAAGGGGGAGGGGTACTTGCCAACCAAATATTTTTGATAACAAACAAGCATAATTTTACCCTCCCTTTTAGCTATACTACCTTTGACAATAACTTGGCTGAAAACGGCTTAAATAGCACCATTCTGCACCTTGAAATCCAAATGTTCCTGGTAGGGGGTGGGCATCCCAGATCCCCCTACTTTATTGTCTGGATTGGTGTTACTTTATTTGCCCCCAACCAAAATGCTGAAGTCCCGCCCATGGACCTATGCCAACGATATCAACCCGTCATAAATACGATCCTTACGAGGACGTAGAAATAATATAAATAAAACCCATTAGTAAAGTCTATAGATATTCAGATGTCACCAATACAGTATCAAACATGAAGTTCCCAATGTAACAAATAAGCCAACTTTCCCATTGTTAGCACAAATAAATCCAAAATAATTAATTGCGTGTCATGTTGAAAAAAAAAGTGTTTTAGTAATTAAAAACTAACAGTTAACATTGGCTCACATAGTTCTTCTTACCATTTAACTAATTTTAACAAAGCTTGTTATGCAAAAAAGTATTACGTACACAAAACTGTATTACTATGTGATATGTTACTACACAAAACTGTATTACTATGTGATATGTTACTGCAGCCATTTTTGTGATAGTGCTTCTAAAAAAAATTAAGACTCTACATCTTATATTGGAAACTACCGCACCTAGTCGTGCCAAATTTGGCATACTTATCAGCTGGTGTTCAAGTGCGATAAAATCATAATTTTATATTTTTATGAAATATTGTTAGTTTTGTATACAATACTTGTGAGTACATTTTACTCTTACGAAACAATTTTAGCACTCATAGTTTTCTCATAACGGGGTGGCAAAGTCAAAATTTGCTTGTTACACTGCCATGCAAACAGTGAAAACCAACTTGAGCTATGCAATAAAACATTAAAATATCCACAACGCAATATTTTGAATTAAAAAAAAAATCGCAAAAGTACAGAAAAAAGTTGCAACTTCAACAATTTTTTTTTAAAATACAAAAACAGTTAGCGGGAATTTTTCAAATGTTTTATGACGTAGCCCATAGTATGTTCTTTACTGTGAATTATTTCACGTACGTAAGTCAGTTGGTTTTCACTATTTGCATGGCAGCAGAACATGCAAATTTAGACTTTGTCGCACCATCGTGAGAAAACTACGCCAGCTAAAATTGTTTCGTAAGAGAAAACTACACTCTCAAGTATCGTCTACAAAACAAACACTATTTCATATACATTAAAAATGATGACTTTATTGCACTTGAACACCCTTAAGCTGTGAAAGAGACAGTCAAATATTCGTTTTAAATTACTAAGACAATTTCTTGAAATCTGCAGTGTTATAAACATTTTAAGTTCATCACTACAATTGCGGAAAGTAAACTTCTCATTTATGCTGGTAATTTATTACGTAGTACTGCCAAATCACAAATTTTTTTAACGAGATTCAGAAAACCAGGGAATTTAAATACTTATTGTCTTTCCTGAAATCTCGAAGTATAAACGGGATAAGGCAGGGCAGTAGTGAGTGGTTTAATTCACGACGAGGATCTTTAGAACGTCAAGCACAACTTGGTGATGAATTTCAGAAACGTATGTGATGTTAATCCACAATCTTAGTTGTTTGCAACAATTTCTGCCCTTAATTCATGTAACCAAATCAGTCACTTGTGACAATATCTTAACCGGTAAAGTTTTCTTCACGTAACATTTTGCTGTCTTTCGACGTTTCTCCGTGTTTTCAAATTCATGTTGCGTTCTTGGTTAATAAATTTGATACAGGCTATTTACTTATTTTTATTGGGCTTTACGGCTCGTCGACAGCGAAGTTATTAGATACGGTTACACAAGGAGAGGGAACTGAGATGAAAATTGGCCATGGCCTTTGTTAATTAATCGTCCCAGCTTGAACTTGGAGTGATTTCAGGAAACCACGGAAAATAGACATCAAGATGGGATAAGCCAGGAAACATCCCGGGCCTTATGTCTCAACGTTGCGCTACCTCACTAGATTGGTTAATAAATAGTGCTACGAGTCTAGCTTACTGCATTCTATAATATGTTTACTACAATACTACTGAAAGTTCCATCCGTAGTAATGATTTTTTACGATTAAGTGAATTTCATAATATAAATGCATGTAAACGATTTAGGAAAGTTTTCGCGCAGTAGTAGGAATTTCCAACTCCATATAATTGAAATGATTACGTTATCTTAATTACGTTTTAAAACATTTATGATTAGTGTGTATCTCCACGTATTCTTGGCCTGTGAACTTTTGAAGAGTGTATTTCGTTAACATATGGTTTTTCCCGAGGCATTTGGAATAGGGAAAATAAAACTGTACCGTTGTCATTTCAGGCTTACACAAAAACAACAAAATTTTAATTTATATTACTCTACATTTTTTACTGATTGGTTTTTATTATTAATGCGCTGAAAATTACTTGACCCACTGTTGAAAGATGTTACTTATTAGCTACAACAAAATTCATACAGATGATTTAAACAATAATTGGTTGTTCTCGCAAAAAGAGGTTGTTACTTACATAAGCAATTTTGTGTTATCGCGTATTAATTTTTTAATTGCTCGAAAAATTTTAATGGAAATCATCTAGTGTCGCACATAATAAACTAATAAAAAATAATAATGAACGCAATACCGCAGGGGCCAGATAGTCCAATTATATATTTTATAAAGTATAGGGTATAAAAATGGACCAAACAGAGAAGAAAGAACACAATACAGGAAAAATCACGGCACATTTAATCTAAATTGACGTCGTATAGCTTCGACAAGTACAAAAAATACACAATGCGATATAGGAATGACTAATGTAGTAAATTATATTAAAATCGGTTCCATCCTCATTTCCACGGCCAACGGAGTGAACATTATATAAGCCCTAAGATGGCCTTACTGAACCGTACTGGTTTTTTTCTTATCTCCGTGACGAATTGTAAACCAACATTATTATAATGCTTTAAAAATGATAACGGCTGTCTAATTCGACTTGAACTTAAACCGTTCGGCAGCAAAGTGCAATTAAAATATCCTGCACACAATATCCAGCGTAGAAAATATTGTTATTGAACTTGTTAAATAATTTTTTTCGGGTGTAGTGGCTTTGTTGGTACTTGTGGCATGCTTAGGGAAAGAAATGTTTCTCGAATTCAATTACCTGCAAGCTATAATATACTGTCCTGTGTATACTAAAGCCCCGACGGTTTGTCAATTAACTGCTATTTACTGGAACCGCCGATTCCTCATATGCCCCCGGAGGCCGTGCTGTCGCGAGACCGAAAGCCGAAGCTTCCATAACTCGCTGGGTGTTTGTAAAATCAAATGCGTGTAACTGTTTTAGCTGGGCTCCGGACCCGTACAGTATTTAAGGCTGCAAGGGAGATTGTTGCCATAATTAATATATTACGTGTTTGTGTAATCGGCGGGGGAGTGAAGCTCCCCTCCAGCTAGGCTGGGGTGATGTAGTGTCGTGTTGTTATGTACTAGTGAGGTGTATGTCGTCAAGTGGCTAGATAAACTCGTAGTGTAGTAGTACGTGAAATACCTGCAATCACTGTGCATTGCATGGATATGTTTATGGATATGTTTGTGACATAGAGGGAGAGAAACCCTTATCAAAGAATTAGTTGCGATGTTTAGCCGCCTGGACCTGAAACAGAGAGCTATCAAGTCGGCGCGTTAGTACCTGAAACCGGTCCTGTCCTTAGCTTATACTAGTGTATATAAGTAACAGTTAATTCTCTTTGGAGAGCCCATAACCTTTTTTCTCCCTTGCCCCTCTTTCATAGAACACGTTTCCAAACAAGAATGACCACCTACCACAGGACCGCAACCTCTTATTTCTCTTCCGAAGCCTGTGCCCCTGCATCAAGAGACCGGGCCTGCTTGCTTATCTGGGCGCAGTGCGGCGCGGAATTATCTGAACGTGTTCTCGCGCAACGTTGTTTCCAAGCAGCGGTATCCTGTGTGTTCGGCATGTCCATTACCACACGCTACGCTTCCAGGAAGGAAATACCTTCACGCTGCTAGGAGCGTGCGCTATGCCTGCGGCCCTCGCGAGCAAGTTGCTACTGGGTAGGTGGTGGGAGTTGAGCTCGGAGAAGGGGGAGGCGAGAAGGAGCGACCGTATAGGTAGGTTAATAATTGACAACGTAACAGTAAGCATAACTTTTCTTACGTATCGATTCACAACTGCAAAAATGTGGTCGTGTGCAAAGAAATGCTGACATAAGAAATGGTAATACTTCATTTATTGTGCTGAGCCCCAACCTGCAGGATTCCTGTAGCAAACTGTTCACAATACGTTCTTGGGTGGTTTCGTAAACCTGGGTTCACAAAACTGCGGAGTAAATTTCCAAAACCAGACGTGTCCACAAAAATTCCTAACAAGAATGAAACATGATTACTATATAATGTTGATTTATATACGCATATGTAGTCATGGTTAATTAAAAAGTTACCAGACCTTTTTTAAAAAATTCAGGAGAATGTGTGTTCGCATTCATAACAAAAAACCTCCACCCCACTGTAATTTTGGCATACAATACAAGGGCACAGCAGTTGCTACCTATTTGACTAGGTAGAGATACGAATAATTTTTCCTTCTGATCAGTTTACTAACCTTCAAAGCCAGGCATGTCCATAATATTTAATCAATAACTACAGATTAACATTTAATTTCTTTAATAACAAATGAAATATACTATAAACTAATCTCAAAGTAACAGTCCTAAATTGGTAATTTAAATGACGTACAACAATAAACCTGCCATATTTTATTTTCGTTAGTAATGTAACATATCAGTTTTTTCTACCCAGAAAAATTGGACAAGGTGGCCATGTCTGGTTTTGAAAGGTTGCTCCTCTCACAACAGTAAGTGCACAACGTAGTTCGTGCGCCAGGAACTGATTCCCAGTATAGTAGCGTGTAACTGGCTGTAATGAACTCGCTGTCGACGGGACGTAAAGCTCTTATACAAACAAAATAACTAATTAAATAAACTTAAGGTGGGGTATCTTAAGCCAAGTCGAATTATCTGTTAATTTTTTTGGCATTGTTAGGTTGTTTAGAAACACACCTAAATGTACCATTATTGAGCTCTGGTGAAATACACTACCTTGCTATGAAATCATAAATCCATTATATTTGACCAATATTGAAGATACTGTTGCGTGTTGGCCGGGCAGCAGGCACATTACATCATGCTGGGTGGTCAGCCCTGTGAGTCAACCAGTCGTGTCATGGGTTTCCGCAGCTATGTCGCAACTCCCGAGAGACGTCACTGGGTTTCCCCGATGACGCCAGTACAAATACGTGACTATCAACAAGTACGACCGAGGTAATGTCTATTTTTAGACTTCAGGTCACCAATTTCATCAGCCATTGACGTCATTGAAGGGGCCGCATAAAAGCCTCGGAACTGCGCGCAACATGAGTCAGGACAGTATTGCAGAGTCTTGTGCAGAGCCGGGAGGTGAGAATCTTGTGGAGTCTTCGTAGTGAGTCGTGAAACTGAAGTGAGACCGAGAGTGGTGTGAGGCAGTGCCCTTAGGGGCGGCGTTGCCACCGGGACGACGATGGACGTCGTGAGAAGTGACGGGCCAAGAGAAGACGCTGACAGCGGCGCAGAATTGAGGACCCCAGCGCCTTGGGGGCGGTAACACGACGGCGTCGAGGCTGATGTAACATCGACGGAGCTGACGAGGTGTGGCGTCTAGAGGATGCTAACACGGCGGCGGTAGTCTGTGTCGAGTCTGAGTAACATCAGCGCCCTGCAGAAGGGACAGACAACACTAAGGTGTAGTGTGTCGGCACGACTGAGCTGACGAGGTATGGCGTCTCGAGGATGGCAGCACGACGGCAGTGGTCGGTGTCGAGTCTCTGTGACGCCAGCGGGCTGCAGGAAGGATGAACAACACTTGTGGTGTTGTGTTGGAGTGCTGCAGAGGTGGTGAGCTGTGGAGAACAACACTGATGGTGTTGTGTCGAGGAGGGCAGTAACTGGTGACTTGAGGAGACTGTCTACCGGTGATTCAAGAGAAGATGTGCTTCGAGAGTTCGCTATTGGTCCTGCTCGGGGGAGGTGTTAAGCTTGTGCAGAGAGGCTGGTGAAGGCATCTTGGTGATGTCAGGAAGACGTCTTGGTGACGTCGGAGTCTACTGCGAGGCTACAGGCACATACCTTTGGAGCAGTACTGGGTGAGACAAGAGGGCTTCTGCTGCGGGTCGACAGGTGAAGAAGAGGTGTGCGACGGGAGTCGAACCGAAGACTTCAAGAGTGAAGACAGTGGTGCACTCTGGGTGCTGCACTGTACATGGTGAGCCATCCTCCCTTAGGACTGTTAAGGTTGTACATTGTCATTTGAGTAACTGTTGATTGGACATATGACAGGATTTTGTGATTTGTAGTGTTTAATTAATTAATGGTAAATATTATTGTGCTTTAATTGTCTAAGTTAATTAACGTTATGTATCACAGTAGTAATTGTGTGCGTAATTAATTGTGTTGTGAGAGTTATAGTTGATTACTGTCATGTATTTCGTAGCTTTGTGAGCTATTAAATCCAGTACTTAATTTAATTCTTTTATTTATAATTATAAGACCTATATCCCAAAAGAACTCACGGGAATAGCCCACATGTAAAGTTTACGTCTCAAAAATGTAACAATACAATTAGTCATATACTATTGCTCTGGTATCACCTTTTCGAAGTCATCAGGCATGTGTTTGTAAAATTTTGCAACCAAAACGGAAGGGATTTCCACAATGTTAAAACTACGTAATATACTTTTTAAAGGAATGCCAATAAAAGTAGTATGATTTATAAATGTAAAATTCAACATGCGGGGTGTGACCCCACCTTAAAATGTGCTTGTCTTTATCGTCGAGGAAGGCCTATGTGTATCGCACGCGTGCAACTAACCACACGATGTCTTCCTTTACCGAGCGAGGAGAAAGCTTGAGAAACTAGCTCCTCACCACACTTGTTTAAACAGCCCTGCACCAATGATGATGAAGATTGTGATTAAAAGCAATTAACGATTAATTAAATGTGGCTAACGAAAGATTGCATGTAATTGGGACGGGATTCAAGACGGAGTAAGGGTGGAGTCACAAGGTCAAGCAAACTACTTCTTCACATAATAAATGCTCAACCCTGTGGACCTCCTCTGACCATGATCCTTAGTTTATGGTGGCCATAAAATGATTTGTCAATATGGACATCACCAAATTTTTTTCTTGTGGTAGTTAATTTTACGTGTCCACTTCAAAACTTTACTATGGGCAGCAAAAAATCTTTTTGTGTTCACCACAGAATAATTTGGTGGTGTCCATCAAGACAAAAATATTTTGTGATTGCCATACGGTTTTTTTTTTCAGGGTACCTTATGTTCGCTCTGTCATGGTGTGCTGATAAACTATGGTCGTTTATCAATATCAATATCCAACGTAAATTCATGACGTGCTCTAACTTCAAATTCACGAGTCATTTAATGGTTGTAAATGAACCTTCGTTCAAATGATGCTACCGATTATTCTCTAGTGGACTAAAGTCGCAGTTCTTCCTTTTAGAAAAATACGCATTTATTGTTCTATTGGCGTGCCCAGCCCACTATATACACGTTTAAATATACTTCATTATGGTATAAATTTATTTAGCAATATTGTCATTGTTTAAAGCATAATTTATTATTTTGGGAGATCGGCTGACGAGCAACATAGGATATCTGAATTTCTGTGAATAGTTGATATACTTCATAACCATTAAAGTTGCAAACACTATTTTGTTTTCTAATAATGGCTGTAGGTAACATATTTTTAGAGAACGGGTTTTAGGTACCATAATTCATGTACAGAAACATAAAAAGAGTAGGTCAAGTATGAGCGTCGCGTACGTATTAATCATCATGGCATATTGGGAGCGTAAGGACCAACCGAAATCTATAGTTGATATCTGCGCGTGGCTCGACATTTTCTATTTACACAAGCCGGTCTCCGTAGCAATGTTGGTTAGGCGTCGGTCAACGGTGTGAGTGGTCCTGTGTTATTAGAATCCCGGCTGGGGCATGGATTTTGTTGTCCCTTCACCCCACTTCATCATCATCGACTCAGAAGAGGGTGAGGTAGATAAATATGCGCTGAGTTCTACAAGTGAGGTCTACACTTTTTGAGAGTCAATATAGAAAACTACAAAATAGTAATATTTGTTAACTTTATGAGCAAACATTTATCCAGAATGACGCAATTGTTAAGCGTGATATCTTACACCGCAATTAAATGTACGAGATTTCGGTGCCGGGGATTGTTCTTCAGATGTACGTTAATCGAGAAAAAATTTTGCTCAGAAAGTTGGCAAACACTGTTGTCTAGGATTGCTGTATTTTGTTATTTTGCAAATTGGCTTCCAGAAACCTACAATTCTGAACTGATGTTTTTAGCGCTGAATGATATACCATGCACCCTTAAGGGGCCTCCCTCGATAGGTTGCATTAGTGTGTGTGAGGCAGGAGCAGTAAACGTGACTTTGACACACACACACACACACACACACACACACACACACACACACACATATATATATATATATATATATATATATATATATATATATATATATATATATAGTGCATTGTCGCCTCTCCGTGCAAGCTACTCACCTGGCGTGCAGTGCTTCACTATTATCATTTTTCCTATTAATTTCAAGCGGCGACCACATTATTTTATTTGTTGGCAGCATATTTGAAAGTCTACGGCTTGTTTCTACAGTTGTGTTTTTCGAATCCGGTTGTTATTTTTCTAGATGCGGAAGTCTGGAAGCCCCAATTTTGGCTATTTTGAGGGGCCCGGAAATTATGTTTATAATAAACGTTCCGAATTGTTAAAACTATAGTCGAATCTCGTTGCAACGCACTTGAAGCGCAAGTAGGGAGGCCCATTAAGACCTCGTTGTTAAAGGGCTGTAAAACCCTCTCGCCATATATTTACACACACACGGATATACATCCACTACTTCTCTCTCTCTCGCTCTCTCTCTCTCTCTCTCTTTCTGATGCGAATTTGTCTATGGATCTTCCTTAAAATATTGCTGAGTAAATTGGTGTAAAGAAAAAATTATATAACAAACTGTATCGATCTTTAAGACGTAGCTACAGTATTTGAATAGATGCATCGTTATGGTAGTCCTCTATATGAACAACTACGTGTTTTATTTAATGTGTACATTTAAATAGAAGAGAAAACATTATTCGCGCAGCTATTTTAAACCAGAATGTTTCCTAGCTATACGTGTTTTGATAGAGCGCTGAAGATATTGGAGGATAAGGGCGCCTCAGATAATCGTGACGGGTAGAACATTCCCCCTACGTGCAGGACACAGAACTGGCGTGCATTCTTTCTGCTGTGATTCGCATCTATGATAATTTAAACAACTCTGTGATTTCATGGCGCAAAACTAAATATATTACACTTGACATATCATGTCATAAAATTTTTATTCTGAAATAGTATAGAGAAAATGCCTGGTTTGGCCTTCAATATATGATAATTACGTAACAAACGTTAGAAACCATACAATTAGGGCACTGCAATTCCTTAACTCCTGTTTGCACTTAGGCGAAATAAAAAAAACATTTACGGTTGTCATGCGACAGAAAGTCTGCACACCAGTTTGCGACCGCAGCCAACGGCATATTGACCTTACCTCCCTCCCTCACCACCACCTCCCCCATCCTTTTGAAATCTACGAAGATAGGCAAAGAAAATAAGTCATATCTTTTGAAGTCTGTAAAAAAAAAATTAAGTTTGCAACAAACAAGAAATTGTAATCTCTTTATCTTCAGGAAAATCCCAAACAATTGAAAGTCTGTTCTTACTTTTTATTTTCCAATAAAGTTATACGCAATTAAGGTAAGTGCAGACAGTTTACATTATTGTTACGTAACCATAAAATTGAATGCTGTCCCTCAAAGTCCTGACGCAAAACAGCATTGTTTATAATCTATCGATGATAAAGTCATGTAATTCTTATTTCTCGTATCTGCATAACCACGGTTTTCCCAAGACAGCTGATAACGCCTTGTTATTTCATCCTTTGGGAAATTACTGTCCACCTGTTCATTGAAGAGTTAGTAATTAATTTGTGAATAAACGTCTGAACTGTTTCAAACTCCGACAACATCTCTGCCGCCTTGGTTTCATTTCTATTTCTTTGTGTCAATGTAAAACGTTAAAAACAAAATTGTGTGAAATTTATCGTTATTTTCTCACGTGAAATTAATAAAAGACTAGGCTTATATAAACTTTAATTTTCCTTTACGGTTTCAGACGTTAACGACAGTAACAGGATAGAAACATAATCGACTTCAGAATAACTGATATAACACATCCTATGCACTGACTGGCACGAATATTAAATATTAAATTCTAAATTTAAATTATTGCGAAGAGAAGGTCTACCAGGAATGGCAGGGAATCTCCTTTTTTTTTTTTTTAGTTTTGCGATTATTATCTAACTGGGGGACAAGTAGTGCACATTTTACATCAGCAACTATACTCATATAGCACCCCATAAAATATTAATTCGTGCTAGAGATAAATATTACAAGTTTAATAACCAAATTTGTAAATTAATACGTTTCCGTGCTGTTGAGAAATAGTAAACTTAATTTCCAACAAATAACATCCATATTAAATTCAAACGATTTGGGCATATTTTCAAAATAAATGTTTTTAAGCGTGCAATTTGAAAGGCGTTAGCAACCGTAGACACTGAAGAAATTTTGCGGTAAACCTTGTCTGAATGATATTTAAGATTATGTTTTTGAAATATTCATTTCAATGTTCACTGCACCGACTTTTGCAAGTTGTGACTATATGGCGAATTATTCGAAATGTACAACAAACATTATCTTTCCTGTCGAAGGTGCTAGTTCAATGAATTTTATTTCGGGCTATTTTTACTACCGGGAAGAAAATCAGGAAGCATGTAAGGTGGAGCATCCGCTTATACTACCGATAAACTTCAACTTCTATTTTGTGTGTACGTCAGTGTGTGTTCGATTGTTTCACTGTTTAAAACGTATGTACTTTTACAAGAAAAAATATGTTAACTTGCTATTCTTAACGTGTTACAGACTGGTAACACAAGAAGAATGTCGCAAACATTAACATTTGTTGAAATAACTATGTTTAATAAAAGGAAGTACGTAATAAATATTTACGAACAGTTCTGTATGTCAATCAAAATCATCTATGTTGGTCTGTCAGATTTAAAAATATTTTCTGTAATTTTTTCTGGAGCTACAAACAATTGTTGTAATATTTGCAAGTGAATGGTTATACATAAACAAAAATTGTGTGGAAATATACGAATATTGTTCGTAAGCAGATTGTAATTATACAAAAACTTGAGTATTTCTAAGTATTCCTTGTAAATTGTAAAGTAATATTTTTTTGCTATAGCACAAAACGGTTTTACGGTGTAGTTCCGTTCATTTCGAGTAAGATATTTTAAGGATTTTATTTTCTCGAGAGTTGCTGCTTACATACAGGGCGTTTGGTAATTGTAGGTACAAATCTTAGAGTAACTATAGGGTAGAGGGAGTATCCTCTATACAGCTGCATACAAAATTGTGTGTTCAACATGTGTCACGTGACTTTAGTGAAATATGCGCGGGAGATTTGAAATAACATTGAGAGAAAAGATAATAATTACTTAGTAATCACAACCATGTTGGGTTATTTTGGTACCATATGAACATACGAACTAAGGAGAGCATACAACCATATTATCGCATAGTACAATTGCGTAGAAATTTCAGAACAACAAATGTAAACAATGTCTGCCACGTTACTGTTTTCCTTAACCCAGCTGTTTTTAGTAAAAAGTACAAATTAGCTACGTACTTACTATGAGGTTTTGAAGCGAGATCTTGGTGACACCACATGACTAAATATATATTCTGGAAGGTACGCCATGCGTTTCAAACAACACGACTGCATTTTAACGCCGAGAAAACATAAATAAACGACACCAAACTCTCGAGACCATGTTGGACACACATTTGTGACGTCATGCTCCCTCTACTATATATTACCTCTATGGTACAAATGAAGGTGTGTGTCGAGGACATGGAGGCATTAGTCTATGGAGTGGAAGCCTTTGAGCAAATTTAAAGCCAGCCAACAAACGACGTTTAAAGACAAGGATAGAGCTAGTGGTGGCAAAAACATGTAAACATAGCATTGAGCTGAATGAAAATGTTTTAGTTTTTTGTTAACTACACATTATGGTGAAAGTTTGTGCAGCTCTTGGCCTTACAAACAGATTGGATCGTTGCGGAGGATTATCTTTGTACAGGTAAGAAACTTTTATTTAAATTTATCAAGTTTATAAAGTACACACACACAGCGAGAGCTAATTCGGTGTTTTTATATTTCTGAAGCAATTGTAAACTGTTGTGTACGATTCAAATAGAGAATTTGCGCGAATTTTTGTAAAAAAATTACATAATTACATTGCTTTCTGCTATTGTTTTGCCACCCAAAATATGGCGACTCATGAAAAATAACGTCCTGCGCATGCGCAGTTCGAAAATGTTCGAAATGATCGGCTTCACACGATTACCATTGAAATGTACGGCAGATGTCACTCCATATACTAATACCTCCATGGTTGAGGACGATGAAACAAGCATATAATGCTAATAAACACAGGTCCGGAAAACGACGGTTTTCCAGTTACGATGTATGGACACATGCAAACATGGCAGTGTTGCAACACTGTCACCGCCGTCTATACCAGCAGGTCGAGCATGGTTCTTTTATTCGAAACCGTCGTAACTCCGACGTGTCGGTAGAACGACGCTAGTGTCATGACGGCTGCGCAGAAATGCGAGCATGGATCGTCGTGTCATAATGCATCTGTCATAATTATTGCGTCAAATGAACGACGGTTCCAAAGAGGAATATATGCAGAGGTTGGTACGAAATTTGCAGTAGCGACGTGTTATTTTTGTGTGTTGGAGAATCTGCTTTCAAATTTCAGCCAACAGAAAACCTCCGTGAACAAAAATATTAAACGAGAATGACGTTATTTGCACCTAACCTGTATTATTATTTACAAGTGACACACTTAACCTGTATTTTTATTCACAAGTGACACACTTAACCTGTATTTTTATTCACAAGTGACTATTTAATTTATTGCACGTGTGAACAGAACTGGAAGAAACTGTGGTCAAGTGGCGATATTCTGTGGCAGTTGAGTATGGTTTGCTGTTAATATTAATTTCATGAGTTAGTGTAAACGTCACTATAGTAGTGGTGTTGCTGCCGAAATAGAAATATCTGTACTTGGCCACAGTTTTTTATATCCTCATTTGGCTGTTTATTTGAACGATGAAAATAAAACAGGGTAAATAAAGCTTAACATAATTTTTAAAATTTAATTGTGTATGTTATAATTTTTAAGTCTACGTATGAATTATAACAAAAAATTTTTTTCTATCAGAACATTTATATAAAATAACAGAAGACGATAATTACTATTCTCCAGTCAATAACAAATTGCCTTAGATTTTAGGAAAATATATCTTTTGTGGTCTTGTTTATCCTATACACGATACAAAATTAAAATTGGTTTTCCTATCTCGGAAAAAGACAATGCATGAACATAAAAAACGTACTGCTCTAAATTACAAATATTTTAATAGTCTTCGTCGATATCTGTAAGGTACAACATTGTAGGTTATTTGCCAATACCACGGTCGTAGAAGAACCGTGGCCAATACGCACGGTAGCAATGTTTTTAAAAGTTACTACGTTGCGTATAAACACTGGTTTCTCAGGATATTTTCAGCAGTGAATGATTTTGTCTCATGCGTTTTGTACTACAGATTCAAGCCATGAATATTAAAATACCGGAATTTTTTTTCTATCGCACATCACTTTCATTCGGTTTGGTTATACTAACACGTTAAAATTACAGACAAAACACATGCGTACACTAATACAGTGCCAATGATTACCTATATATACATCAGTTAAAACAATTTGTTTTTGACTTCAAAAATATCCAATATAAACTGTATTACTTAGTTCTGTATTGGCGATCAGTATGGGCAAGATGGAGGTTATGGCTGTATGGTCAAGTTATAGGTTATGGTACGTATAAGCTTTAAGTTTGTCTTTGCACGTATTGTTTATATTGTGTGCAGGCTTTATATTAGTTAAAAATTTATTTTGTGATTTGAAACTGTGAATATGGCTTTGTTTCTATCGATATTAATGTTAAATACGCACGTTGTCGGCTCTTGACACGCTAAAAATACCGCGTCATTGTATTGATGGTCGCGTCGTTCATCTGAAACGCTTTGACGGGCAACAAACAGAACCGTGCTCGCTTTTTTGACGAAAAGTCTTTCCACTGACGCGTCGTTCTGACGACAGGGAGAAAACACGAACCATGCTCGGCCTGCAGATTACGGATCTGTTTTTGGCCCGTCTTAACTCGAACGAGACGGTAAGACGTCAAACGACAAAATGCCACCACCGATGAATTAAGACGCGTCAAAATTGTGGCGACACAGCCTTGACTAAGGCGACCAAAATCGGCAGGTCGATTACGGATATTTTAGAGCATGACGTCTTAGTTGAAACGTGTCGTTCGCAAGTCGGGCTTCTTAAGTCTCTGTGAGAAAATTTCGATTACGTTTCTGTCCGTCATAACAGTTTCGCGTTACACAAGGCGTCTTAAGTAATACGCTTGAAAAACACATGTTGGTACTTCTATGCTCTGTTATCACCACAATTACGTATTCGCTGGCCAATCAAGAAAAAGAGGCTTCTTTTGTCATCGTCGAAAGCTCATTGTTATTTATAAACATCAAGTTTTAAACATAACCATAACCTAAATTACTTTTTGACAGAAAAGCAAGGTCAATTATTATTTCTACAATTTGTTTTATTATTTACTCTTTAATACATGCAAATAGAAATTGTATGATAATTATGTAACTAAGGTTTTTTTTTTATTTTCGTGCAACATGCGAGGTTATGTAATTATATCTATGCATTCAAAACAACTTACCAACAATTTCAAAATTATATGGCGTGATTAATTTAACGTTGTGTATAAAATTCTGAAATTGTGTAGTCTTAAGAAATAAAATATATGCATGTTCACTGAAGCAATACTTTGTAGGCCTAATTCGTTAAAACAAGTAAAATAACTTTTAACCTCTCACGCGGCAATTACGAAATGTGATGCGGCGCAATCCTTTTCTGTAGTCTTAGCGTTTTCCGGTAAGTTTATATACAAAATTACTTATGCCAGTGCTCAGAAATTACTTGTATAAATAACCATATGTTCATTTTACTGATACTAACGATGCGACAACTTAACCGAGACTCCTGAGCAGGTCGATTACGGATCTGTTTTTGGCCCGTCTTAACTCGAACGTGACGTTGGTAAGACGTCAAACGACAAAATGTGACCACCGATGAATTAAGACGCGTCAAAATTGTGGCGACACAGTCTTGACTAAGGCGTCCAAAATCGGGAGTCTCAGTTAAGTTGTCGCATCGTTAGTATCAGTAAAATGAACATATAGTTATTTATACAAGTAATTTCTGAGCATTGGCATAAGTAATTTTGTATATAAACTTACCGGAAAACGCTAAGACTACAGAAAAGGATTGCGCCGCATCACATTTCGTAATTGCCACGTGAGAGGTTAAAAGTTATTTTACTTGTTTTAACGAATTAGGCCTACAAAGTATTGCTTCAGTGAACATGCATATATTTTATTTCTTAAGACTACACAATTTCAGAATTTCATACACAACGTTAAATTAATCACGCCATATAATTTTGAAATTGTTGGTAAGTTGTTTTGAATGCATAGATATAATTACATAACCTCGCATGTTGCACGAAAAAAAAAAAAAACGTTAAATATTAGCATACAATTTCTATTTGCATGTATTAAAGAGTAAATAATAAAACAAATTCTAGAAATGATAATTGACCTTGCTTTTCTGTCAAAAAGTAATTTAGGTTATGGTTATGTTTAAAACTTGATATTTATAAATAACAATGAGCTTTCGACGATGACAAATGAAGCCTCTTTTTCTTGAGTGGCCAGCGAATACGTAATTGTGGTGGTAACCGAGCAGAGAAGTACCAACATGTGTTTTTCAAGCGTATTACTTAAGACGCCTTGTGTAACGCGAAACTGTTATGACGGACAGAAACGTAATCGAAATTTTCTCACAGAGACTTAAGAAGCCCGACTTGCGAACGACACGTTTCAACTAAGACGTCATGCTCTAAAATATCCGTAATCGACCTCGTTCCCACAGTCAACAGAAAATGCAGTGCGGCTGCGTAGTGTTTGACGAGGTCGCCATGTCTTCACGCACGTTTTCTAATGAAGTTACAGCTGACATCCACTTCATGTATGGGCGAGATAATGGCAATGCTGAAGCCTGCCTTCACATGAACGGCACCCATTTCGAACACTTGACATGTGCAGTATTTTGACGTTGTGATCCTCGGGAACACTGATATTATAGCGTTCCTGCCTTAACATGTAATGTGTCATATTGGGAAAATCATTGGTTTCCGGAACAATGTTTATATTATTTGCTTGTTTCATCGCCCTCGTCACACCCCTTTCGTTTGTACCTATAATTGGGCCGAGGTGGCCAAGATACAGACCTCTCGCCTCCCACCAAGGAGATCCGGGTTCGATTCCTGACGGAGTCGGTCCCCGGATTTTCGCATGTTGAAATCGTGTCGGACGATGCCGCTGGCCGGCGGGTTTTCTCGGGGATCTCCCGTTTCCCCCGACTATTCATTCCGGCGCCGCTCCATGCTCACCTCATATCACGCTCCACCAACGCTAAAGACCTCGATTTTAAGCGCTGACGAAAATCTCTCACTGTACCTACAATTACCAAACATCCTGTATAATATATAACGCGGAAACTGTCAACAGTGGTATGCTAGTATTTTATCAAAACCCGACGCACGCTAACACTATAAGCTGTACACTCCAGCCCCAGAGAACTGAAATTATCGACATAAAGTGTAAACTACGAAATAAAATGCCCTCAACGGCGCCACCTGCCACGCGCTTCAAATGAGTTGTAATGTGCGAGGACATAACTTTTTACGTAACTATTCCACGTGCGCCCATTGTGCCAATGTACGAAAAAAAAACACGAGTGTTTTATCGGTCACGAAAATACTTATTTGCTCACAGTTTTTTTTTTTTTTTTAATATTCGCACTTTAGCAAGGCTAATATGAAAATAATATAATAAGAACTAAGCCTATAAAACAGTTTTTGCCAATTTTTGAACAAAAAAATTCCAGGTTACGTATTTCTAAGCCAAGATTTCTGATTGTTTAGTAGTTAAGGAATGGTACGTTATTAGCAGTACAATCTCTCTATAACGACATTTATCCGTACATAGAAAGAAAATTGAGCTAAACTTCTTGATACGTTGTCTCGGTATATTACGGAAACAATGCACTAGCAAGGTTAAGGGTGCTCTGTACCTGAAAAAACTCGTGATTTCATTAGTATACCAAACAATGTGCAACTCTTATACATTGCATTAATAACAATTTCCTACAAATAATATTATTAGGTTCCATAGTTTTCGTACTAGATCATGTCAAAGTAGCAATTTCACAATTTTGTTACTTACCCAAAGTAAAAACTATTAAAACAATACGAATGAAATATTTAAAGTGAAAGTAAATTTATTACGCTACAGAGTGACATCTTTGTAATTTCGTAAAAATTACTTGCATTAAAAAATTTTTGAATGTACTTAAATTTTTGCATACATTTAAGTGCGCGTATGTTTTCAAAATATTTTTTACGTGAAATAATAAAGGTGTCGTTTTGTAGCTCAGTACACTTACTTTCACTGTAAACTTTTTCATTTGCATAGTTTAAGTAGTGTTTTCACTTTGGGTCAGATGCGAAAATGGTCAAATCACTACTTTGGCATGCTCTTGAACGAAAACTATAGAACCGAAAAATATTTTATTTGTAGTAAATTACAATTGATGTGATGTGTAAGAGTTGGACAGTGTTTGGTAGAATTATAAGGTACGAGTTTTTCGGTGCAGAGTGCGCTTAAGAGGGCGTGGTACATAATTTAACGCTAAAAGCATTAATCTATAACTGTAGGTTTCTTGAAGGCAATTTGCGAAAATTAAACAATACCAATCCTAGACAATAGTTCTAGTCAACGTGTTTTAAACAAAATTGTTTCCAGTGTTACGAACTTCTGAGGCACAAACTCTGACGCCGGAACCTCGTGCATATAACTGCGGCGCAAGAGATCACGCGTAACGAATTAGTAATTGTGGATAAATATTTACTCGTAAAGTTGGCAAATACCATTATCTAGGATTGTCATTGAGTATTTTATCCATATTGGCTTCGAGAAAAGCGTAGAAATCAATTGATGTTTTCAGCGTTTATTTATCTACCACGCACTCTTAACCTGCGGTGTAATTAACCTTCGCACGGTCCAACACGCAGTGAGCAGTGTTTGTTTTGGCTCAGCCTGCCAACCCCCCACGACTCCCTGGCGAGCTTTCAAAAAAAGCGACAGTCCATTCGCCCCACTACGATGACGAAAATGACCTGTTCATAAAAACAAACACGGAGAGGGCCCGACGCTTGGCACTTGGCACTGTCTTGAACGTATTTAAGGGTTTTCACGTGGGAATAGTTAACCATTTATATTTGTGTGAAATATTGTTAGTTTTGTAGATTTTACCTGGGAGTACTCGTTCCTCTTACAAAAAAAAATTAGCTCAGCAAGTTTTCCCATAACGGCAGTTCAAAGCCAAAATTTGCATATTTTTCTTCATACAAAACTTGAAAACAAATAAAAATTCTCATTATAGATACATGTTCAGAGCTACTGCTTGAAGTATACAAAAACCCATTACAAAAAATTTTAAAAATTCTAAAATTTACAAATTTTTTGTTACTACTAGCAATCTTTTTTAATATAAAAAAAAATTTACAATGAATTTTCATATGTTTCATGCCGTAGACTATAACACGTAGTTTTTATATGAATTTTTTTTTTTTTCATTTTATTATGTTTACTGGTTTTCAAGATTTGTATGAAGTGAAAATATGCCAATTTTGACTTTGCAATGCCATTATGGAAAACTGGCTGAGTTAATTTTTTTCGTAAGAGGAAAATGTATTCTCAAGTAACATCTAACCTATTTTATACCAACATAAAATTATGATTTCCCTCACTTGAAGGCCCTTAACATCTGCTTATTAAGAGGCTTGTGCACATGTCGCATGAACGGTGTTCTACTGTGCCGCGCCTATTCTTATCCACGCGATACATCTAAACTTATCAACAATAGGTTTGTTTCACTCGCGCTTGACCCAGCGTCTCTCGCATCTCCCTGGAGTTGGTGCAGTTGGAATATTGTTGACCCAGGTCAGAGGGAGTTGTACTCTTAAAGGGCGAAGGAAAACACTTTACTGCGTGCGTGCATTTGTTTTTATGATGGCCGAACTAGCAGAAGTTATCGGGAATATAATAGAGAATGAGGAATCATCATGTACGAAATAAATAATTACATTCTGCTGTAAATAACACCATCCCTTCATCATCGGCTATAATATTTCCATCATTGTCCAATGTAGTTTGGAATAATAAGCTATTCTCATTCATATCACTACGAACGTTAACAGACCACGATGTAGCAGATTGGCGCGGAAACGTCTAGCAGACGATTTGCCCCCACAACTCTACCTCGCGAGGTGGAGCGGCGGGAGCATGACCTACTTGAGGCGCTTGCCCTGGCGAGTAAAACGGACCTCCGCCATATTGTTTCCGGTGAGTGAAAGACATTGGAGCGCCGAGAGTTCGTGGAGACGCTAGGTCAAGCGCGAGTAAAACAAACCTAATATGTTTATCTATGAAAAGAACACGCGGTCAAAACTAGGCGACAGAATATTCAGGAATACAGAAGTGAAATAGCCGGTAGGCCAGCGAACTGTCACACACGCCAGCAAAATGGCTTCCCTGGCCAGCAACATGGCGGATAAGCCTGCCGCCAATCAGCGTGAGGCAGCTGCTCTGATAATCGACCGCCAGGCCAATAGGAAACCTGCCGTAACATGCAGGAGTCAAACGGACAATGGGCTGGTATCAACAGCCTGGGCCAGCCAATAAGCGACGAAGTTCGCCCGTATCAAACGAGCCGCCATGTCATTTCACGTCTGTATTACTATATAGTCTGTGACTAGGCTTCCACCACTTAAAAAATGCAACATGCTTATATGAAACAAGGTGCTGGGGGCCTTCAACGTGGCTAAAAACGGCTTTCAGACAGCTGTAACTGGAAAAAATACCAGCCGGATTCGTAAAATACAACATTGGAAGCATGGGCTGGACTTCACTACAAACTTTCCACAAATAAAATTGTAGGGTCGCCGCTTTAAGTCCCATAGGAAAAAAAGAGTAGTAGGAGAACATAGCACGCCAGCTTGGCGCGCCGCGAATATAAGCGATGTTGTTACCGTCCAGTGTGGACATATGAACCTTATCGCTTTACTGTATAAACAGCGACCTTTTCACACGATACATCACTGCCTTTGGCAATAATGCACAGGATAACAAAATATTGATGTGTTGGATAGCCCTGCTTTATTTATATTTTCAGCCAGTTCGTCTAAAGACGAATAGTTTGTACACGTAGATTAACTGTCTACAATTTCGGAAACGAAACGTCTATACTGGAATTTAGCTCGTCTAAATGTAGACGTTATATTAAACCACAAACACAAATCTTAAAGGACATTTATTTTCAAACATCAATTATGACTAGAATTGATTGGTTTGTGGCCATACGCTATTGCTAATGTCTTGCTGATCAATCCTGTGTTGGATGACAAATAACGAACAAAAAAGAACAAAAAGCAATCCCAGAGGAATTCTGTCAGTTTATTTATTTTTTTTTTTTCAAAATAATTGTTACTATAGACAACAAAGAATTCTGGAGATATAATTCAGTCGAATATCGTCACAACACCCAAACACAGAAGACAGACACAAATATAGAACCAGATTCCCAATATGAAACAAGATGGAAATAGACAACAAAAATGAACAGTGGACAACAAACACAAGACAATACACAACACAACACAAGTTAAAACCAACGAAAATTTTGTTAGTTTAAATACGAACTGCAAAGTTATTTCACCACAAAGATAATTTTTGTTTTGTTTGGCAAACAAATTGTGTTATTGTTAAGATAATTTATTAGAAACCATTGTTGTGAAGATAGTCGTAGTATTTTTAACACAAGCATTACGTTGAAAATAATATTATCTTTGCTGCAAAGAAACGTATACTATTTTCAAAGAAAATTTTCATAAGACAAAATGTTACACAAATCATAAGTATTCCACATTTGCTTTGCTGTAAGGCAATATTTCTTTACCGAAAAGTAAATACCTTTGCGACAAAGTTACTTTGAAGTTTTTCATATCCAAACACAATTTTGTTGTGGCAATAAAAGTGTTTTTGCTGTGTGTGTGTGTGCGCGAGGGGGGATGTGGAAGGACCTAGCTCTTCTTGGGTGGACCCAAGTCCTAGTAAGCTGGCCTACCTCAGCGGAACAGTTGGGATCGCCCCGGAGTATGTGGTCAGACTGGAAGCTTCGGAGCTCTAAATGGTGGAATCACACTAGCGCGACAGACGCGACGCGAATGCCCACGACGCGAATATAAACTACGTCAGCAAGTCAGTGTCGAGGCGGACGTGAGGATCCCACAGAAGAAACTTAGGTGCTGAGTGACTGGCATCTTTTGTTATTCGCGTCGCTTCTGTCGCGCCATTGGGATTCTACCATAAGAAGATACGTTGGTCTTATCCGCCTTATGATAGGACCCGCCTTCGTCAAAGTGGCCGTCCTCCGTAGCGCAGTCGGTTGGGCGCCGGTCTACGGTGCGAGAGCTCCTGGGTACGATTTCTGGCTCTGGCGTAGATGTTGTATTTTCTTGTTCTTGTGACCTCGTTGTTGAACGGCCGTAAAGCCTTCTCACCTCAACTCGTCAAATGTGGTCCCTGGTGGATATCCCACTCTGAACTGTTCACAATTGAGGTGGTAACCACGACCAACCACCGATATTGGATGAATGAAGAGATTTTGGTCAGCGCTTAACATCGAGGTCATTAGCGCTGGTGTGAGTATGGAGCAGCGCCGGAATGAATGGGCGGGGCAAACGAGAGATCCCCGAGAAAACCCGCCGACCAGCAGCATCGTCCGGCACGATTCCCACATGCGACCAACCCCGCCGGGAATCGAACCCGGATCGCCTTAGTGGGAGGCGAGAGGTCTGACTCCTCGGCCACCGCGGCCCTACCACTATTGGAAAGAGCGTAATATCTTCCTAGAGAAGGTATACAACTACTCTCGTAGGCATTGAGCTTGTTCCTCCTGGTAAGCCCACGGGAATCAGATACGCATGGAGGGTCGGACTGGCTTGCCGACAAACAGCCGGGTATGACCGGGAAACACAGTGGACGACGAGCACCCTGGCAGCTGTGCCAGCGGCGACCCCGAGAAGAAGTGTCCGTGGTGACTGTCATATTGTCGGTAACGTTGAAGGTCGGCACGTGACACTCGCGACTTGCAGGCGACTGCATCCAGCACGTGGGGGGCGTAACACACGCCTATATAGCTGCTGAATTGATCGATGGGCGGCGCTCATGCGGATACATCCATCACGAGCTCAAGGACGCGGCCGTCAACGTGTGCCAACCTCGCGTGTGTTTGCATTGCTTCGTTCCACCACGGCGCCTGCCATTTCCTTGCCGCGACTTCTGCGGTGAGGTTCTGACCCTCTTGAATTGTGACGTGCAGCGAGACTGCAGTAGCCTATATACAGAGTGTCTCTGGATAACGTTTAAAGCTCTTCGTCACGTTGTAGGGGATGCGAAGACGAGTAAAATTGAGGACTTAACATTCATAAGGGACTGTGTGCCACAGGTAAGTTTTGAGATAATGACGAAAACAGTAGGATATATTGCGACAAACAAATGAACAAGGAACTATCCAAATGCGTTCACATATTTTTTTACAATTGGAAAGTATTAAATAGGAGCAATCGAACAGTAATTAATACAAAACACATATGAACACATTTTTGTCGAAAATGGTACTTAGCCCCTTTTGAATGTTAAGTCCTCAATTATAGTACACTTAGGGTCGCAGAGGCTGGCACTTTTCCCCTGCCCCGCTGTGAGACGGTGCCTGTGTTTGCGTGGCGAATACAAGGCAGGACGTAATTTTAGGTTTGTTCGGGCGCCCTGAGATTTCTACTACTTCTGAGATTTTCCTGCTCTTTTCTTGCTCTTTTTCATTTCGGGCGTTCGATTCACCGGAAGTGTTTTTTTTGGTAGGGTGTTCGGGCGTCGAGAGCACTGCTCTTTTTCTCAGAAAGAGCATGAACTTTCTGCTCTTGCTGCCGAGGAAGAGCAGAAGAGCAGTGAGATCGAGAGCAGAGAAATTTGCGCCAAATTTCGAATTGATTGTTTGTTGTGTAAGAGAGACTTCAGTATTTTTGTTGCGTTGCGATGGCAATAAATCTTGAGATAAAAATATTACGTTCATAGCTGAAGGCGAGTGATGAAATAAAATATTCAGTTTAATAAATCAGTCGTTAAGTAACAAAATTAATCTCGAAATGCCTTAAAAACCAGTGAGTTGGGTAATAACATACATTGATTTTTGTACTCGGGCAAAATCATAAATTTTGAATAGGCCTATATAAACCTGCATAAATGAATATCTGTTAAACTATTACTGCTGTACAACAGTCACTTGGAAGAAATTTCGTTTTATATATGCAGACATGAGTAATAAATGCCTGGTAATGTTTTATATAATTTAATTCTCACAAAATAGCATTAAACATCAAAGATAAAAAGTTATGTTAGAAGCTCCAAAACTTTTTAATATAGTTACATTTGTACAAGTTAGGGGATAAGGGTTATATTATAAGATAATCTTATTTACTCAAAAATTCATGTTTTAATGGCTTTTGACCCATTCTATGATGACCTCACTGCAGTGACGTAACTAGGCTGACTTTCACCTGGAGAAATAACTCTTTTTTTAGCGCCCATTGGCCTACTCACTCTCTTCCTTAAAAAAACTGGCAACCATATAATACCATTTTCAAAAAATGTTGAAAGTTTTCTATCAGCTGATATGAAGTAAACAAAGGTCTTGATAGTTCCGCAACTCGCGACTTTATGGCGTTCGATTGGAAGCAGAAAAGAGCACTGCGATTTCTGCTCTTTCCTGCTCTTATTCTGCTACCAGAAAATCTCAACTTGCTCTCGAGCGCAGAAATCTCAGGGCGCCCGAACAAACCTATAAGTTCATAATTAAAACCAAAGCAGTAAACATAGAACAATGGTCATTCGCACCAGAACTAATCTCTCTGTTTTCGAACCTACTTATTCAGAACTGGGCAAAACAGGCCACGTGCATGGAAAGTGACGAGATAGTATATGAAATTATGGGCCACGGTGTTCGACGGGTCAGATCTCTCGCCTCCCACCTAGCCGATCCGGGTTCGATCCCCGACGGACTAGGTCTCGAATTTTTCTCATGTGGGAAACGTGTCAGACGCCGCTGACCGGCGTGTTTTCTCAGGGAACTCCCATTCCGTCGTTAATCCACACTCGTTTCACCTCAACTCATTCATCCCTCGGGCCGGAGGACGACAGATATTTCTCGGTAGTCGAGCAGCCGTCCCAACCCTGGTCTTCTCTCATACACAATGTGACCCTTCCACAAGGCGGGAACAGGTAGTGAATTTCCAATTGTTACTAAATACGACTCCACTACACGTTTGCTGAGACTCTCAGTATGGCCAACAATTGTTACTGAATTGTTACAAATATTCTACTAACACAGTATTTAATGTTATGTCAGATGGCCTGTGCTGATGTATATTAATTGTGACCTAGGCTTAAAAGGGTTCGAGGAGAACGGAAGATGGTGGGTGATTGATGTTGAAGTCGGTAGTATGGGGAGAGTGGTTGGTAAGGGGAAGGGGGGGGGGTGGAGAGCAAGAGGCGACGAAGCGGCGCCAGAGATCGCCTGAGCGAACGGGCTGGTGGGTCCGGTTTTTGTTGCGGCATATTGCCACCGAGTTATAAAACGCACCATGCAGGACATTTTACAATTACCGTCCACGCAGAACACTGATGTAACCAGTTAATATACACGGCGGAACATTTTGTGGCGTAGGTCATGTTCAAAATATAAAAAATTTTCCGTGTAACTGTGACACACAGACAATATAATTTTTCTCAACTTTACGACGTAGAAATTCAAGTAAGTATTTTTGAGCACCAAGATCTACCTAAACCGGAATGTGATACCTTCGTGACAACACAGCAGCAGAATGCCCTGGTCTAAGGGGGTTGGGGAGGGGGGGTTGTATTTGAGGTGAATAATGAATCAAACTAGGTGTTTCTTCTTAGTGGCCGTCAATTAAATGCTATTAAATCGGGTCTATTTTTTGTACTTGTTCCAAGCTACAAGACGACGGAAAAATTGGGAGGGGAACGGTGGAATGACTGTTCTTTTTTTTACCTACCCCAAAGACCAGTCGCGCAAGGAGGTTGCAACTGCCAGTGGGTAAATTGTAGGAGAAGAAAGGGGGCGGGGGTTGTACGGATGAAAAAAAGTTACGGGAGGGGGGGGGGTAGTAAAATATGTGGAGCTGCAACTGGAGAAGTTTCTTGAAGCGAAAAGTCAAGGTCGGCCCCTCTGGGAGAAGTGCGGACCGGTTATCGGTACTAGCCGGCCGAGATCTCGGCGCCGTGGACCATCGTACAAGAGGCAAGGTAGGAATTATCCTATAATTAGGGCCACGATTTTGTCGCGAAAAGATTTTTGCCCCACTTCGTTTCAGTTACTCTCGTGCACACTATCCCCCTCCCCCTTTATTACACTATTCTGACTTCCCTCCGGCGCCGACGATAGCGAGCAGACTTGTGGTATCGACGACCAGCTCCGCGGTCAACAAATTGGAGACACTAGGTAGAATGTTCACGATAAAGTGACCACTGCTTAAGCTTTTTTTCAGAAATTTTGTCTCCCTGTGTACTATTTTCATTACGAAAGCGTTCATTAAAACAAACCGAGTGTAAATGTTTCACCACTCACAAAACTTAACATATTTGGCCCCAATGAAATGCATTTTTTGGTTATTGTAAGTGTTAGTGAGTGTTCAGTTTAAAGTAAACAGCCTATAGTGTCTCAGTTACAGAGTTTGTGAGCAATACTGAGCAAAGACCTTTTACGTGCAACTATGCTCCGTACTTTGTCCGAATTCTTACGAGGGATACTTTCATAAGCATTGCCTTCTAGTACACAATAAAACATCCTTGACAATATAGGAAGTTTCTCACCCGTACACATACTATAGTTGGTATATGACAACGAGACGATATAACCTGGAGCGTAGAACATGAACTAGGGAGTGAAAATTAGTTGATAGTTCGGATGTACCTATCTACAATAGGTGATAAATACGAAAATCTGCAGATGCCACTTCCATGAATATTCTTTGGCTTCTCAATTACATGTTCAAAAAATCACGTTTCAGAAAGCAAAGACCTTGCAGTGGTCATTGACACCTTGTCGTCTTGCAGACAAGAGTGACATGAAAGTTTAAATATGTCCAACATTTCACAGCTGTCCACGTAACGTGTGTTTACATATTACACACATATCTGAGCAATCATTAAACTCTATTGAAATTGTAAAATCTACAAGGATGTTCTTTGTAAAATCATTCGATTATGAAGTTACGAAGGTAATGTTCGTAATACTGCAAAGGAGTTCCTTGTATGTAACGATAGTTCCATACGAAAATCGTGTTAGTCGACAATAATATTCGACATAAACCCGCAGCAGGTGAAAAAAGTAAGCCATACCGGTAGGCTATAAATCAATCTGAGTAACTACGTTCAAGACAATTCCCCACCCCTTTTATTTCGGGTACCACAATATTGATAACATGAAGAATAATGAAGCTATCGTAGTAAAATTTTAATTATACGTACTTCAGTTTCCACAAAAAAAAAGTAAGTAAGATAATTCGTTTGGTTGACCTACGTGGCATAATTAATTTAAAAAATTAAATAAATAAAAAATTTCAAGGTAAAGTGGAGAACCTTTATACTCATGACCCTCCACACATGAGCTGCTATGCCTTGAATACCGGTTGTTATCTGTACTGGTTTGCTTCAACGTTATAAACAATGCACCTGCCGTGTGATGTATTGCGTCGACTAGCTCAACACAACACGTGTAACGTATTATCTTGTCACATCAATATTTCGTGGCCCGCAGTAACTGGTTGTAACGTTAAATTCGCCAAAGAGTAACAAAACACGATCTACAAGATAAACTCGATCATGGGTCGACCTTGCTGCTTCCTGTTGGGGAGGTGATCAACCACGCTCTTAAGAGTTTTTGGTAGCACGGTCACATACAAAAAGTCGAAATGCGACTGCAGAACATTTTTGGGTTTCAACAGACTCTGAGCTATCACGTATTTCGATTTAGTGTTCCAAATTATGAATCGAGCAATGGAAATTCCTCTTTATTTTTGGCTCCATGGCCGTTTGGGAGCTATACGAATGGCAAGTTCCGTGGAAGACTGCCTAGTAAAACGTTGACGTAAATGTTGGTAAGATGTAATATTATCGGGTGAAGTAAACAGGCGTCAAACCATTTTCTGTCGTTATTTTATACGCAGTTATATTGTTCGTTGAAACGATGTATGTACGTATTTTTCCTTGCGCCCTAACTCCTCATAATATACACAAATCATTCCTAAGTATGTGACAATATATTTGGTAAATGTGTAAGATAAATCTTCACATCAGTAAAAATTCAGTTATACGTACAAAGCGGCAACTATTTGAATCTGGACAAAATCACCTTTCATCGTTAGATTGTCAAGATAACGTATTATCTGGATTCACCGAAACCCTTTCCTCGTGATTTTGCTTAGTTAATATGCATGTTTATTACAAATGCTTTACTTACAACAGAGAAAATTTTCTTCCCGCAGTGGATGTATGTGCTTGATGTTTTGCTATTATAATTCCGAAATACAGTCTTGATGGGCGAAGATGATGGCAAAATAAATTCATCTCCTTGATGAGAAATCTGATACTTTTCCTAACTCTCCTATACTTTCCAAGATGAACCTTCAAAAATACGTTATAAGAATGATATTACCAGCATATACAAATTCTTTCTAAAAGTAATTTAATAATTTACTTATTAACGTGAATAAGTTCGATGCTAATTCACTCTGCTGCCCTAAGACTTTCGTCGGCCTCCTCATGTACCTCAATTATTTGAAATAGTTTATTTCTGTCTGATTATATGCTATGATGTTTTATAGCAAAAGTTGGGAGCTCACTTTAATCAGACTGTACTGCTGGTTCTACTTTTTTTTATATAGAATTTACCAGTACATGTGTGATGTGAATTCGTGGATTTAAATTGGGAAACTTAATTAGTCACTTGACATACTTAATTTATTTATTTGTTACTTTTGTGAAAACAGAAAATTAAAAATAACTTATATGAACCAGTATGAAGTCCCTAAATCATCTGCATGCATGAATAAAATAGTAAATTTTAATTTATTTGGGTATACATTGTTTGGTGTAATGATTACGATTATTTGATTTGCGACACCTCTTAATTTGTTTTAAATGAAAACTATCTTAGTTCAGTATAGATGTTTATGACTGTAGATTGTTGGACACGTCGGGAAAACCTGGATATTGAATTACGTACACTCGTTAAGAGATGTTTTTAAAATTGTATTTTCGTGATCAAAATATCGTCACGCTGTCATGCGTGCGAACAAAAGTGCATGCAAATTTGTCGAAATTGAAACACAAACACATCGAATTACTATAATACAAACTCACAATTCGTACACGCAGATAATTTATTTTAAATAAAAAAAAGCTGAGCGAGGTGGCGAAACGATAACACGTTCGAATCTAATTCGGGAGGATCCGGGTAAGATTAACGGCTCCCTTTATTCTGATTTTTGTTTTCCGTGGCTTCTTGAGAGTTCCCCAGGCGAATACTGGGACGGTTCCTTTCCTTGTGTAAAGTTGGTATAACCGTCTCTAATGACCTCGCTGTCGACGAGACGTAAAGCCCATTTGGAAAAATAAAATGTAATAAAATAAAGTTGTACTGCAAACAATTTACAAACGCAACTTATACTATAATTTCTGTGTCCAGAGAATAATGGGCTGGTTCTAAGACGTCAAGGAATTTCCTTAGTGCCCCACCTACGCCCTCTGAAGAATAGCATGAGACAGAATTATACTCTGAATGTTAAGCGATAACATCGTCAGATTACCCCACTTACATATCACCAACATAAATTTTACTTTACACAAAACATGTTGCCGTAGTATATTATACCCTCGCTAGTTGTCAAAAGCAGTTTACCCTGAATAATAATAACCTGCAGTCGCCTGCTGTCAACGCATTAGCTGGATACTCTTGAACGGTCAGCTACAACATTTGAATATTTGATCATCATTCTCGTAACGGGCCGTTTCAATACCAAGGTTACCGTCCCTGACTACAGGGACGTCTTTCAGCGGCAAGTGAACTCGCTACGGAAACTGGCTAATATTATTTTATTTTTACGGGTTGGTAACTGGTATTTATTTATAACTATTCACTCGTCGAACTGAATATCTAAGTTAAGATAACACTTTTGTAAACGTCACAGTGATTCGGTCTCGAGTTATTATAGTAAAGGAAAATACGTAAGATACTGAAGACTGCTATAGTGTGTTGGAAAGCACTATTTTTTTTTAACGAAACTATTGGACTATTCCACATGCGCTCATTGTAACAACGTATGTAAAAAAAATATGTACGGGATGTAATTGCTAAGACACCGCACGCACGTAGCAAATAGGAACACAGATTCAAAGCCCCCAACATAACTGAAAATGGCTTTTCAGAGTGGCGTATCTCAAAATGAACTAACTGAATCATTACGACTCTAAGCGCAATGAACTTTGCTGCAGACTTTTCACCTATGGTCACAGCTTTAAGGCCATGGTATTTCATTTGTTTCAAACAATTGCAAATAACTCAAATATTTTTTTACCAAATGCTTTGAAAAAATTTGAGACTGTGTACAGTCATATGGTACACAATTTCAACACAGCGTTTTTTTTTTTTTTTTTAATAATGTACCGTTTGCTAGGAAAACATTATTTTGCTTCATTTTGGTTTATTTTGACCACGATGACATATAAGTCTTAAAACTGTAAGAATGAATTTTTGATATATGTAGAAATTTGCGCTAGGAAAATTATTTTTTAAACCACTGTAAAACTAAAGAGCGAGGCCTTAAGAGGCCTCCCTAGTTAGGCTGCGTTTGTGTGTGTGAGGCAGGAGTGGTAAGGTTGTCGTTGACCGACGTATGTAATACATTATCGCCTCTCCGCGCAAGCCACTGAACTGGCGTGCTGTGCTTTAATATTGTCCTTTTTCCCATGGTACTATAAGCGGTGAGCACATTATTTTATAGCCAGCATAGTTCAAAGTTTAACGTTTGTTTCTGTAGTTGTGTTTTTCGAATCCGGTTGTTATTTTTTACAGATGCGGCAGTCTGAATAGCCCATTTTTGGCGATGTTGAGGGGCCCGGAAATGTTGTTTTAAATAAACTTGCCGAATTTTTTATACTATAACGACATAGTTTGAAGTGTGTTCTTTTCGTAGCTGAATAAATATAATGCGCCTTTTTAATAGTTTCGTCAAAAAAAGAATAATCGTAACTCGCTGCAACACATTTCAAGCGCTGTTAGGAAAGCCCCTTAAGGACCCTGCCTACCTCGGAAACTTGACCAGAACAAGGACAGAAAATTACACGGTCAATCATATTGGGTGGGCTTGGTCACCTTTCAAGATATCACTTTCGTACCAATACCATTTTCTCTACTGAAAAGAGAAAAAATTGCTACAATAATTTAAACGCGAAAAATAATTTATAAAAAGTCTTTGCTACTTTTTTTTATAATGAAAATACTTGTTTGCTCATAGTTTTCAGGGTATTGAAAAACTAGCCCATCAGATCCTGTAGCAATGTAGACCACGCCGAGATTAACAAAAAATACATTAGTGGTATATATGTAGCTTCCACATGCACTAAGCTACATCTAATATAATTTCTACTCCTTTCATGATAGTTATTATTTTATTCATAAACGAGAACAGATATCGAAAAACTGTTGTACAGTTTTGTTAAAAATAATTTTTACTGTGTAATGTATTTTTTCTAGATAAATTATTATATATATTTGGTTAAATAGTTCATTAATAGAAATTAATTTAATTGTATAACTAGCTCAACCCACTGTGTACTTTGTCTTGAATTAATTACTTAACGAAACTGTGCAACAGATTTCCGATATCTCCTCTCGTTTACGATTTTAAAAATAACTGACGTAAAAGCAGTAGAAATGATGGATCATGGCCTTAACATGGTATTCCCTATTCTTGCTGCGGCCAGAACTCTGAGGTATATAGCACACTTAAAAGTCAAATAGTAGGCCTAATAACTGCTCGATGGATAGTTTGCATGCTATCTCAGGGATTTCAAGGGGCGAGCTCACAAAATATTTTAATTTTTTTTTAATAATATTTATACTTGTACCAGATATGGTTTGTTTTGTAGACATATCGTGTGACAATTGTTTATTGTTATGAAACGTTTTTTATATTCAATAGTTTTTGTATAATGGTATGTCAAAGACTAAAATTTCATATAATAGTTTTATACTAGAAAGGAAAACCAACTGTCTTACCGAAATTAAATAATTTACACCGAAGGACAGTGTCACAGGCTACGCCAAGATATGCAATAACTTTTTTTTTTAATTAAAAAATAATGAATCTGAAATAAAAAATTGCAAATTTTCTGAAATGTTTTTCAAACAAAAAACTATATATCGTACGAATAACTATTAACATTATCGGTGAACTCCCCCATCCCTTAAGATGTTTTGGAGATGGAGCGTAAACGATACACGCTTCAAAGTCGCCCTTATGGCTCCTTAGCTTCTGAGCCTCCAGACAGATCTTAGTTTCACAATAAAGTATTGGTAATATCATCAAGTACGTGCTTGGTGTATGAGGGAAGTCGTAGGAGGAGAGGGTTATGCAACCATGTATTTCTTTCCCACTAAAGAAATATTTATGGAATAAAAGCAACGTTAACTCGTTAGAGAAAATACGTGGGACCTTAATTATTCGTCGTTTGCCAAGTAAGTGTGATAAAATTTCACCGCTTACTGCATGTAGCACATGATGCATGGCGAGACGGTATCACGTCAACACTCCTGTACTGGAGAAAAACAGAACCCGTGATCTCAGATGATTTTCGACTGTCAAGTTTTTTGTCCACGCAAGTGGAGTAGCTGGTCAAAAATACTACGGGAATTTACAATCGTGAAAGCAACTTGTGATTTCTGAATTCTTACAATAATTTCATTTGCTTATAAACATTTTACAATTTGTAATATTATGAACCACCCCTTTCCCCTTCTCCGATCCATTATCTATATGCTTGCTCACGCAATATAATTCCACGTATTATCTTAAGAAATTTCTAATTTATATGAAATGGACATGTTTAAATTCCGTATTATTTATATAGATTTTTAATTCTTCAGCTAGCACAGAGAAGGGGAGTAGAATCTGATGACAAGAAGAAGGGGGAGAGAGTGAGGGAGAGAGCAGCGTGGGGGTGGGAGCTGTATTATATTAGAAAACAGGGTGACTTAAAAGAAAGGAAGTAGATCAAAGGTCGTTTATAAAGGGAAGGAAGCTTACTAACGAGAGAGGTGACAGTTCCATACTGATTACGCACCTTTGAGGATAAAAGAGAGTAGATTGCCAATCAGAAAATTCTTAAGGTACTTTACAAGATCGCGTTCAGGACTAACGAGTGTTATCGGTATGGTCCCCCGGGGAATAAAGTGATAAGCATACAAGAGATTACTAATTCTGAGGATAAACAATGACAACATTTGGTGTTCGTAATAGTTAACGGGATTAGTTGCAGCTGGCAGTCATTCTTGTCCAATCGTCCCACCATTTTCGTTTCCAGGAATGTAACATTTTTATTCAAAACTGAGGGATGGAGTATCATGCACATGAAGAACTGAAAACTGGGAAAAACAAATTTTTATGACATTTAGACATAAGCTACGATGCTTTTCTCGTGCACGACAGAGGAAATATCTAGTTTGCCTATTTATGAGCCTAGATCGCAGAGGATGTTGTAAAATGTCATAACCCCCACAATCAGTACCCTGAGACCACCAAAAGGTTAAACCAATTGCCTGGATCAAACACGGGGCCACATTCCGACATCGGGAACGTTATATAAATTTAGTTTCTCTCTGGACTGATGACTGTTGTTGTTAGCATGCAGGAATGGCCACGTTATTTGATTTACGATAATTTTGTGTAATCGGTTCGCAACGCGCTTGTGTTCTTTTCGAAACGCTCGGACTTTTTTTTTTACGCGTTCACGCACGAGCACACACGCTAGTGGCGCAAGAGAGCGGGCGTGATGTGATGCTGGTTGCATAAGAGCAACTTTGGCAGGCGCGCACGTTAGCTGAGCCAAACAGGTGTAGGCTGGCTGCCCCACACGCCTGTTTAAACCTGGACCCAGACGTATCTAAAGAGGATATCATTATTACTTAAATTACCAAAGAGTTACTATGGAATTAATGTTCTTGGAAGACCATAAAAACTATTGTACAATTATTTTGCGAAACTGATTAATTCTTTGCCGTATTTTCTTGCTCTGCAATTAAATTTAAGAAATTTCAGTGTCTTAAATAGTTCATCAGATATTTAGCACTGTAACAAATTGTTTACCAATAAAATTCCTAAGGTGGCATTAATTTGTTATTTATTCCAGTATTGAACTCTGAGGAATTAATAGGTCATTCGGGATAAAGTGAGCAGTAAAAATTTAACCTTTGAAAAATATCACTAGGCGTTACTGCATATAATTCAACATTAACTGTAGCTGCCTTATTGCTTGTATGGTTGGCAGCATTTTACCGAATATAGTTTCGTGTAGTTTCATATTTAAATGCAACCATACTGAAACAAAAGCAACCTAAATCGACATAGTTGTATTTTAAATCAGTAATAAACATTTTAAATCAAACTATATTGATTCCCACTGACTTCACAATTTATCTTGCACGCGCAAACATCAAGTGACGTGTCCAGAGAGGTTAGACATATTTACCCATCGTTAGCCGTTACGCGCGGAAAAACACGAACTTTAGCAGGACTTTTTTGAGTTCTCACTTTATTCCGAACCACCTATACCGTCCCTAAAGATTCATTTCATTACGTCATATTAAACGTAAACGTTTTTAATCTCAACTTTCAGGGGTGGTTTCGACCATTATACTAGTATTGCTAAACATTTAGACCGCTCAAGTGCTCACTAAAATCGTCACATTATCAATATCACGTTTAATAATTTTTGTCAAATGTCTCGCACTGCCGACCCCGACAGAGTCGGTATATAATGAGCAGCTCTGTGAGTTTTATTCAATCGCCAACGGGCGTTGAGAGAGAAAGGGTCACGCTATTATCAGCTCTTATCACGATAACTCGTCACTTCACCATGGTAGCTCGTCACGTCATAGAAGGGGATGTGTACTTATTGCCGACATGCACGACAAGGAATTGACAGTTCGCATAACTATACACTTGGTATCGTTGTAATCGTGAGGAATGATGCTGTTTGCTAAAAACAACATGTTCAATCGATATATTATGGCTTCAGTTTTTAATGTAATAAATATGTAGCTCATTTTCAAAATAAAATAATATATTTTCAGTTTTTTTAATACAAAAAATTATATGTTGATTTATGTCTTAAAACTTTTATTACGTAGTCCGTGGCATATTATATCAGAGTAAATTCATTATATCACTACTTTAGGTCCGTTGGTTTATGTTGGGTGAATGCTTAACATACAAATTTTGACTTCTGACACGCCGTTATTTGTATTATATGCACGCTAAACCATTTTCCACAAGAGGATAATGTAGTCACTAGCAACATCCATAATTTACGGCCTACATAAGCACTACTACTTCGGCGACAGAAAACAGCGGTCCAGATATAACTAACAATCGTGTTAATAAAGTGGTTTCTCCAATTTATCTCCATGCCAGCGATAAGGACCTAAAAGCGCTGACCAAAATGTAAGGTCATAATTGATTAATTATTCATAAAGACAGTTTTACAAATTATGATTCCCTACTATAACTGCCAATATTAACATGCTACATGATTATCTCTTGTACAAAAGGAAAGCAAGTTCACTTTTTAAAGGTGTGCTCAAGACAGTAAGGTATCGATACATTTTTATTATTTGTTTATCGTACAGCCTCGTATATACACATATTGTTCGCATATAAATGTACACGTGTTATTACGTTAATAATATCTCGTGAATGAGGAACGAAAACGAGGGTATTATTGAGTGACATTGGAGGGCGCAGCAATTATCCCGTCACCTCTGTGTACAAGGCAACGAGCTCTTTCCATCGTACTGCTTTATCTATTAGATTTTAAGAGTTAGTTAGTGGACGGCAGCTTTCTCTTTACGTTTGAGACTCGGAAACGGGGAAGGCGATAAGTCGATTATATCACGTCCGTCTAACACCACATTGCCTCTAGGCGCGAAGTAATAAACTATAGCGTGCAATGTTTTCGTAGTATGTGTATATAAATGGGACTTCAAGTGATGACCCTGTTGTTTTATCTGTGGAAAGTTTGTGCTATGTCCAATGCAGGTTTCTACGTCTCAGTTTTACGATTACAATCGATATTTTCTTAACTACAGCAACGTGAAAAGCTATTTTTACCACTTTTGAGTAGCTTGGGAATAATGTATTTAATAAGCGGACGGCGGTTTTTAAATCATAGGGACACAGTTTGAGGTTTGTCTTCTTTTCGTAAATAAACTCGTTGGAAACATTTTTAAGAGTTACACAAGAATACTTTCCGCACCACGCACTCACGTGTCCGGTCCACTAACTCTTAGCAGTAAACCTAATCTTGTATTGGACATGACTCGATAAAAGTCCAATATACGCCTTTATCATAATTTAGTTTTTCTTACAGCAGTGCGGTTGGCGCAGTGCTAGAACACTCGCTTCCCACCAAGGCGATCCGAGTTCGATTCCCTGCGGGGTCGGTCCCCGGATTTTCGTATGTGGGAATCGTACCGGACGATGCCGCTAGTCGACGGGTTTTCTTGGGGATCTCCTGCTTTCCCCCGCCCCATCATTCCTCCAGCGCCGCTCCATGCTCACGTCATATCACACCCCCCCCCCCCACAATCAACGCTAAATACCTAGATGTTAAGTGCTGACCAAAATCTCTTCACAAACCATTTTTACAATTAATTTTGAATTAAGTATCATGAAAGAGGCATTTAGGTGGTTATGGAAGACTGAAATGTAAAATTTAGCCTACAGCATGCGTTATGTATTGAAATTACAATAAAGGCAAGGTTTATAATGTGTTTTTGTATGTAAATACAATGGGACGTAAAAAAAGACATAAATTTTTTAAAAGATAATATTTAAAAAAAAAATGTAAACCCAAATATGCGTCGCGTCATTACTGCTGTAGTTATGTCTCTGTCTATCCTTGTGTGTTCCTCCGTGTATGCCTATATGTATGGGTTTTATATGGGTTTGTATGAGTGTGTATCTGTGTATTTTCTGTGTGTTGGTGTGTGTTTGCGCGTGTTTATGCGCGCGTGTGGATTGTGGAAGACCTTGAGAGATGTCGAACATAGCTGGGAAGGTGTAACTTAGGACCGGCTCATCGCAATAAATTACGCACGCGTTACCCCGAAGTAAAACAGATATATGTATGCAGAGGGAGAAAAAAATCGTTAGGCTTTGAGGATGCTCCTTACGTGTCCTTCAAATACGTTTCAGCGAGTTACGACTATTCTCTTTTCATCTAAACTATTTAACGTGCATTATACCTGTATATCTACGGAAAGAACACACGCTCCAAACAATGTCGCTATAGTTTCGAAAATTCAGCGCGTTCATCAGAAATATCATTTTCGGGCTCCTCAAAACGGCAAAAAAAAGGATTTTCCAGAATGGCGTACTTCCCATGATGTCAAGCAGTGTGCAAAGCTATGGTCTTGACAAGATTATTCGAAAACTTCTCAACTTGTGTAAGTTATGTCTACTTCGAAATAGCATTCAAAGAAAATTACGCACGCCCACGCGTATACTCATTTCAGGTCAACCACGTATTTCAAAAGTTCATTTTTACGATGCTGAAAATGAGTTTTGTGTGGTAATTTTTAGGAATGAAAATCCTAGCGCAGAATATTTTAAAATATATAGGCGTGTACAGTACAACTTTATCGTTAATATTACGCTGTAAAAGGATAAGATCGCCTCTGAATATCCCATACAGACGAGTTGTCGGCGAGAAGACTGCGTGCCGCTTCAATTTCTTGCCCTTTAGACACAACATGCGACTACATTTCCCTTTTAGAAACATTTTTATCTCGCATAGTTTTTGCGTAAGGGCTCGTTAAAGTCAAAAATTGCATGTTTCCGTTTTAAGGACTACACTAAAACCAACTGACATACCAAACTGAGAAAAATTCACAGTGGATAAAGACGTTCCAGGCTACAATGTGACGTACATAAAAAACAAAGAATAAACATTTTTTGTATTTAAATAAAATTGCTGAAATTTTAAGATACAAATTTAAAAAATTCAATAATTAAAAAAAATATTATGTGGTCTAACACAGCTGAATTTGTAGTCTACAACATCGTTATTCGCTGTTATTTTTTTCAGATTGGTAAGTGAGTTGATTTTAGTGTCGTCCTTAAAACGGAAACATGCAAATTTCGGCTTTAGCAAGCCCATACGCAAAAACTATACGAGATAAAAAAAACTTTTCTAAGAGGAAAATGTAGTCACATTTTGTATCTAAAACAAGAAAAAATAATTGGTACAAATATAAAAATATAAACACGGTGATGAAAATTGCGGTATACCGAGCCCTTAATGTCCCAAAGTTACAGCGGTTCAACCGAAACACTGGGGGCCATAGTTTACCTCCTTGCCAATAGGAGCGATGTTGCACCAGGAACGCGTGTTAGAGTAGTTCTTATCGCTCAATGGGTTCTGCGGTGCGTCCAACGCGAGAAACAACTCCATGCAGGCGAGCCTCTGAAGTTTTCTTTCGCCCTTGATGAATCGTTGTACCCGAGCTGCATCTAATGTAAGACATTATTGCCCCACGATCGCTTCCACACTCACAGTCCTGTATAATTCATCAACAAAGTAATTTTTACTATCGTTTCACGATATACCTGCGGTGTTCGTTTTTATTCAACACCAACAAGTTAGTAACTTAGGGAGAGTCATAGGCAATTTTATTGTGTTTCCAGTTTTTGAGCCATAACATTACTTTATTCAAATTGTAGTATCAAAATTTTCTCTTCGACAAAGCATAGATACATTCTTGATAAATTGCTTGACACATGGAATCTTTCATTAATATGTAATGCAGAATAATTGCAAGAGGATTATAGGTTAACATTCAAAAAATCTCTTGCCATTTTGCATGACAAATTTGGCTAATGAAAGATTCCATACGTCAAGCGGTTTATCAAGAATATATCTATGCTTTGTCGAAAAGAAAATTTTGACAGTACAAACTGGATAAATGTTATGACCCAAAAACTGAAAATACAATGAAATTGTCTAACAATCCCCCTTAAATAAAGGATTATAGTTCCTAATGAAATCAAACCTTAAGTTTAAAGTGACGACTCATAAAAACGAACATTCGGTAATCAGGTAAAGTTAATGTCAGTTACTATACAAACTACTACTATTTTCAACTGCCCCCTCCTTCACCGTCCACGCACAACTTACTCGAAAAGTATTTGAAACATTCTTTGGCTCCCTCTCCCCTAATTTCTGGAAATTTGCACTCTCGTGTTTCACTATACAGTAGTTGTACACTTTCAGTCCGACCGATAAATACAGTATCCAGAACATGCTAATATTGTGAGCATTATTACTCCGCACTTTCAAACTACAATATCAGACTGCTATGTTCTCTACAAAAATTTGGGAACGTGTGAGGTGGAGCAATGGTAACACGCTGGATCTTGGTTCAATTCCCGACTCCGGCCATCCCAATTTCGGTTTACCATGGCGTCCCGTAATAGCTCCAGACGAATGCCGAGATAGTTCCTTAAAACAGACCATGGTCGATTCCTCTCCCAGTTCCTGTCATTACGCATGTAACCGTCCCTAGTGACCTCGCTGTCAACATGACGTAAAGCCCAATGAAAAAAAAAAAAAAAAAAAAACTAAAACTTGAAATTACTTCACTGACCTTCTTTCAAGTCCGCCAACATATATAACATGACAGGGTCGCCGCTTTTACGTTTTATGATTGCATGCTTCACAACTGTCGAACTACACGCTTATTAAGTGTAGGGCGCCTAGAGGCTACGGAGAATAAACGCCTCTGTGGTTATTTACTTTTTACGCTGCCTTATTACGTCTGCACCACTAAGTATTAAGGGTGTTCAAGTGCGTTAAAATCTTAATTTTATATTTTTATGAAATAGCGTTAGTTTTGTAGTCGATACTTGTGAGTACATGTTACTCTTACGAAACAATTTTAGCTCTCGTAGTTTTCTCATAACGGGGTGTCAAAGTCAAATTTGCTTGTTACACTGCCATGCAAATAGTGAAAACCAACTGACCTACTTAAACAAAATAATTCACTATAAACTTACGCCCCATGAGCTATGCAATAAAACATTAAAAAACACCACGGAATATTTTGAATTAAAAAAATCTCAAAAGTACAGAAAAAAATATTGCAAATTAAGCAATTTTTTAAAAATATGAAAACGGTTCGCGGGATTTTTTCAAATGTTTTATTATGTAACCCATAGTAAGTTATTTCACTGTGAATTCTTTCACGTACGTAAGTCAATTGGTTTCCTGAATTTGCACGGCAGCAGAACATGCAAATTTTGACTTTGATGAATCATTATGAGAAAACTGCGCTAGCTAAAATTGTTTCGTAAGAGGAAACTTTGCTCACAAGTATCGTCTACACAATTAACAATAATTCATATAAACATAAAATTGTGACTTTTATCGCACTCGAACACCCTTGGTAATATAGAATCACGCAGTCTTTCGCGTTAGGTATAATCCGTTTTACATAACTTTAGTAAATATTGATGGTTCAATTTATGTGTGGTACAGTACATATTTGATGTAACATCTATACACTTTGTCTTAAAATAAACATACGATACCAATTTCACTGTTATGAACCAGTTTTATCACATTGTATCTGGCTTCAGAACTGTCGAAATTTCCTGCTAAAGATATGCAGGACAGATTATAGGAACGTTCTCTACCGAGCATTGAAATCTCCAGATTTTACGTTCACGGTATTTCCGCATGCCACGTCCCAACTGCCTGCCGTTAATTTTCCTAACACCCGAGGGCGACCCCACAGCACTATATTATTTCAGCAAATGTGCCTTATGCCATTTTTGCTTAGAACTCTGGTTCCTAGTCGCCAAATGACACAGCAGCGTGCTCAGTGATTTCACTCCCAAGAGCCCTGCTCCTGTCAATGACGTCACGAGCAATTACGTGATTCACACACGGCTTTATATGTCCACTCGCCACACATAACCTGCTCGCAGAAAATTCACCAACATTAATTTCATTTCACAAGCACATTCAACGGAAGCTAGCGTACGTAAGGAAAAGCTAAAATAAAGAAAACTTAGCACCAACGTGTCATAAATTCCAGAGGTGTGACTCGCACAAAAACATATCATAATGATAAAAAACCAAATTTCATAAATAATTGGGCGTCGGATAAAAGTATTTCCAAAGGAATGCGAAGCTTCTTTCGCCTTTGTGACATGATTGTTACGATTTCTGCAGCAATTAGTGCTTTTATAGAAGAATTTCAATCCGTATTCAACCTAGAGTAGAGTTACGAATCAGTTTCTATAAACACACTTGGACTGGACTGAACCGAAGCGCGTCATTTGCCCTAAAAACCATTTGCCCTAAAGTCACTTGCCCTAAAATTTCAATACAGTCCTACAGTCACTTGCCCTAAGCATCACTTGGCCTAAACGTCACTTGCCCTAAAAGTCATATACCCTAAAAGTCACTTGGCCTAAACGTCACTTCACCTAAACGTCACTTGCCCTAAAAGTCATTTGGCC